>PISW01011358.1:0-41217 GCA_004023785.1 Mungos mungo
TGTTATATAGTTTCTGGTCAACAGGTTTTGCATATATTTCTTGAGATTTATTCTAACTTAATTTTTGGTGCTGTTTTAGATGGTGTTTTTGGTTTCATTTATAATTGTTAATGATAATTATAGAAATATAGTAGATATTTTGTTTCTTGAAATTGTATTTTGAAAACTTGCAAAATCTTTCACTTCTTGGATTTTACAGAGTAACTAGGATTTTCTTCATAGATCATTTTTTAAGCACATAAACACATTTTATATCTTTTATTCTAGTATGGATCATTTTATTCACTTTTGTTGCCTTATTGTACTTGCTAGCTCAAGCAGTGTAGTGCTGCCTGTACAAGTGGTTAGGGTGAACATCCTTGACTTGTTTTTTTTTTCTTATGAGAAAAGCATTCATTTTTTATTATTAAGTATGATGCTACTTGGAGGTTTTTAATAGAAGCTTTTTTATCAGGCTCAGGAAATTCCTTTATATTTAGTTTGCTCAAAGTTTTTAAAATCAGCAATGGATGTTCGATTATGAAACAGTACCTTTTATGGCTTAGATTCAGAGTAATGCTGGCCTTAGAGAATATGTTTTCTTGTTTTAAATTTACTGCAGGAGTTTTATAGAATTGATGTGGTTTCTTTCTTAAATGCTTGGTACAATTTATCAGAGAAGTCATTTTGGCCTGCAATTTTTTCTATGAGAAGATTTACAAATATAAATTCAATTATTGGTAGTTTGTGTCTTTAGAGAAATTTGCATATTAATCTGTATTGTCATATTTACTGGAATAAGTTGTTCCTAATACTTTCTTAGTATGTAATTTCTGTAAGGGGCGCCTGAGTGGCTCAGTTGGTTGAGCATCAGACTTTATTTGGTTCAAGTCATGATCTCATGGTCATGGGAGTGAGCCCCGGATTGAGCTCCATGCTGGGCATGGAGCCTGCTTGGGATTCTCTCTCTCTCTCTCTCTCTCTCCTTTCTCGCTTCCTCCTTCTCTCCCTTACCCTCTGCCCCTTCCTCCCTCTTTCCCTCTTCCGCTGCCCCTCTCCCAAGCTTGCACATGCTCTTTCTCTTTCAATAATAATAAAAAGAACTGTATCTAAGACTTGCAGTATATTCCTCTCTCTCCTTGTCTATGGGTAGTTTGTGTCTTTTAAAAAAATGTTACCAGCATTCCAGAGATTTTTCAGCTTTCTATTTTTATTAAGGTAAAATTAGTATATAACATTATATATGTTTCAGGCATAGAACGTTATAATTTGACCTCTGTATAAATGACAAAGTGATTACCACCAAAAGTCTAGTTATTGTTATCACTATACAATTTAACATCTTTATCCATTTCACCCATTCCCCACAACCTTGTCCCTTTTGTTGACCACCAATCTGTTCTCTGTATCTGTGAGTATGGGTTTGTATTGTTTTGTTTGTTTTACTTTTTTTTTTTAGATTCCACTTATCAGTAAAATCATACAATATTTGTTTCTGACTGATTTTATTTATTTTTATTTTTTTTAAATTTCTGTCCTTGATGGAATGTATTAAATAAGCAAACACCCCCAACAAGCAAAACAAGTACTACAATGTAAAAATATTAAAAAAAAAAAAAAGGAAAACCCTCTCACATGCATAAATGAAAGATTGCACACAAAGAACTCACATCTTTTTAAGCTTCAATAGTAAATATTCTGCTACTATGTATTAAATACTGCATGGTTTGCCCAAGCTAAGATGAAACCACATCATAAATCAATAAGCATTTTGCATTTTCTTTCATTATCTACTCAAAGTACTGCACCTCTAAACATTTAATTAAATCTGACTGATTTTAGTCAGCATAATAGCCTTGAAGTACATATATATTGCTGTAAATGGAAAGATTTCAGATTTCTTTGTGACTGAGTAGTTTTCTCTTGTTTATATATATATAAAATCATTTTTATTCCTTGAATAAAGTATCCGTGGATATTTAGGCTGCTTCCATATATTAGTCTATTGAAAATAGTGCTGCACTACACATAGTGGTACATATATCTTTTTGAATTAGTGTCATATTCTTTGAATAAAATACCCAGAAGTGGTATAACTGGATCATATGGTAGATCTAAATTGTCTGAGTAATCTCTACTATTTTCCCATAGCGGCTGCACCAATTTACATTCTGACCAATAGTGTATGAGGGTTCCTTTTTCTCTACATTCTCTCCAGCACTTACCTGTCCTTTTGACAATAGCTATTCTAACAAGTATGAGGTGATATCTCATTGTGGTTTTGATTTGCACTTCCCTAATATTTAGTGACATAAACATCGTTTCATGTGCCTTTTGGCTATCTGTATGTCCTCTTTGGAAAAGTTTCTAATTAGATACTCTGTCCATTTAAAAAATCAGGTTGTTTTATTTTTATTGAGTTCCATGAGTTCTATATATAATTTGGATATTAACCTATTATTGGATATATGATTTGCAAATATCTACTCTAATTCATTAGGTTGTTGTTTCATTTTTAATGATGGTTTCCTTTGCTTTGCAGAAGTGTTTTAGTTTGATGTATGCCAATTTGTTTATTTTTATTTCTTTTGTTTCCCTTGCCTTTGGAGTCATATTCACAAACATAGCTAAGACCAATGTCAAGGAGCTCACTGACTATTTTTTCTTCAAGGAATTTTATGGTTTCAGGTCTTATATTCAAGTCTTTAATCTACTAGGAGCTAATTTTTATGTATGGTACAAGATAGTGGTCTAGCTTCATTCTTTTGCATGTGGCTATCCAGTTTTCCTTCTACCATATATTGAAGAGACTATCCCTTCTCCATTGTAAGTTCTTGGTTCCTTTGTCATACATTAATTATCCATATATGTGTGGGTTTATTTCTGAGCTTTCAATTCAGTTCCATTGTTCTGTGTGTCTATTTTTATGCCAATACCATATTGATTATAGCTTTGAAGCAAGCTTTGAAACCAGGGAGTACAATACCACCAGCTTTGTTCTTCTTTCTCCACATTGCTTTCACTTATTTGGGATCTTTTGTGGTTCTATGCAAATTTTAGAATAATTTCTTTCTGGTTCTGTGAAAATGCTACTGAAATTTTGATAGGGATTGAATTAAATCTGTAGATTGCTTAGATAGTATGGATATTTTAACACTTATAATTCTAGTCCATGAACACAGATTATTTTTCCATTTAGTTATACCTTCTTTAATTTTTTTCATTAGTGTCTTATAGTTCAGTTTATAGATCTTTCACTCCTTGGTTAAATTTATTACTGGATATTTTATTCTTTTTGATGTAATGTTTTTAGAGAGGGCTTAACCGACTGAGCCACCCAGGCGCCCCCATGTAATGTTTTTAGAGAGGGAGAGAGCATGAGTAGGAGAGAAGGACAGAGGGAAAGAGAGAGAATCTTAAGCAGGTTCTTGAGCCCCATGTGGGACTTGATCTCCTGACCCTGGGATCATGACCTGAGCCGAAATCAAGAGTCAGATGCTTGACTGACTGAGCCACCCAGATGCCCCTCTTTTTGATGTAGTTATAAATGGGGTATATTTCTTAGTTTTTCTTTTTTAGAATTTGTTATTATTATATAGAAACACATATTTATATGTATTAATTTTGTATCCTGCAACTTTACTGAATTTAATAGTTCTAAAAGGTTTTTGGTGGAAGTTTCATAGTTTTTTTATATATAGTATTACATCATCTGTAAATAGTGACAGTTTTATTTTTTCCTTTCAGATTTGAATACCATTTGTTTCTTTTTCTTGCATTACTGCTGTGGCTAGGACTTCCAACCCTATGTTGAATAAAAGTGATGAGAGTGAAAAACTGAAAGTTTGTAATTTTTCAACACTGAGTATGCTGTTAGCTGTGGCTTATCATGCATGATGTTTATTATGTGAAGGTATGTTCTCTCTATAGCCACTTTGTTGAGAGTTTGTAATAGAAATAAATGTTAAGTTTTGTCAAATGATTTTTTCTATATCTATTGAGACGATCTTATAATTTTTATCCTTCATTTTGTTAATGTGTATCATATTGATTGATTTCTTTTGATGTTGCGCCATCTTTGTATTTCTGAAATAATCCCCACTTGATCAAGGTGTATGATTCTTTTATATATTGTTGAATTCAATTTGCTAATATTTTGTTGAAGATTTTTGCGCTTATATTCATCAAGGATATCAGCCTATAATTTTTTTTTTATGTTGTCCTGGTCTAGTGTTGGTTCAGAGTAATGCTTGGGAAGCATTTTCTTCTCTTCAAATTTTTGGAAGTGTTTGAGAAGGTTGGTATTAAATCTTTGAATGTTGGGTAGAATTAACCAGTGAAACTGTTTGGTCTTGGACTTCTGTTTATTGGGAGGTTTTTGATTACTGGTTCATCTTGTTACTAGAAATTAGTCTACTCAAATTTTCTATTTCTTCATGATTAAGTCTTGGAAGATTATGTGTTTATAGAAATTTATCCATTTCTTTTAGATTGTCTAATTTGTTGGTATATATTTATTTATAGTACTTTCTTATAATCATACCATTTTCTCTTTTATTTATGATTTAATTTATTTGAGCACCCTAGTTTTTAATTGGTTAGTATAGTTAAAGACAAATTTGTTTATCTTTTCAAAGAACAAGCTCTTGTTTTATTGAACTTCTGTATTGTCATTTAGTCTCTATTTTATTTATTTCTGCTCTGCTCTTTATTACTTCCTTCCTTTGGGCTCTATTTTTTTTCTATTGTTTTAAGTTACTTATTTCACTAATTTGTATTATTTATATTCTTTTTCCTTCTTTGTTTTTAATTTGCCTTCATTTTCTACTTTCTATTGATTTATTTATTTTAAGTTGTTATTTTAATTCCACTTTGTTAACATATGGTGTTATGTTAATTTCAGATGTACATTTTGTGATTCAACAGTTACATACATCACCTGGTGCTCATCATGACAGGTACACTCCTTAATCATCATTACCTAAGTAACCAATACACCCAACCTCCTCCCCACTGGTAACTATCAGTTCTCTATACATAAATCTTTTCTTGATTTGTTTCTCTCTCTCTTTTTCCTATATGCTCATTTGTTTTGCTGCTTAAATTCAACATATGAGTGAAATCATATGGTATTTGTCTTTCTCTGACTTTTTTCACTTAGCATTATATTCTCTTGCTCCATCCATGTTGTTGCAAATGGCAAGATTTCATTCTTTTATATGGCTGAGTAATATTTCAGTGTGTATATATATATATATCATATCTTTTTTATGCATTCATCAATCCATTGACACGTGGGCTACTTCTATATCTTTGCTATTGTAAATAATGTTGTTACAAACATAGGGGTGCAAGTATCACTTTTAATTAGTGTTTTTGTATTCTTTGGGTAAATGCCCAGTAGTGTGATTATTGGTTGATAGGGTAGTTCTATTTTTAACTTGTTAAAAAAAAGTTTACTTATTTTAAAACAGAGAGAGAGAGTGCATATGCACACATAAAACATGGTCTCTCTGGAGGGACCCAGAGAGAGGAAGAGAGAGAATCCCAAGCAGATTCTGTGCTGTCAGTGCAGAGCCCAATGCAGCACTTGATCTCATGAACTGGAAGATCATGACCTGCTCTGAAATCAAGAGTCAGATATTCAACCAACTGAGCCACCCAGGCACCCTTATTTTTAACTATTTGAGGAACCTCCATATTTTTTTTCCTTAGTGGCTGCACCAGTTTGCATTCCCACTAACAGTGCCTTTCTTTTTCTCCAAATCCTTGCTAATACCTGTTATTTCATGTATTATTGATTTTAGCCATTCTGACTGGTGTGAGGTGATATCTTGTTGTAATTCTGCATTTCCCTTTTAATGAATCTTTTCATGTGTCTGTTGGCCATCTCTGTGTCTTCTTGGAGAGATGTATGTTCATGTTTGCTGCCTGTTAATTGAATTATTTGTTTTTTGGACTTTGAGTTTGGTAAGTTTTTTATATATTTTGGATACTAACCCTTTATTGGATATGTCACTTGCAAATATCTTCTCCCATTCCATAGATTTTCTTTTAGTTTTCTTGATTGTTTCATTGTGCAGAAGCATTTTATTTTGATGTAGTCCTAGTAGTTTATTTTTGTTTTGTTTTCTTTGCCTCAGGAGACATATCTAGAAAGAAGTTGCTATGGCTGATGTCAAAGAAGTTAATGCCCATGTTGTCTTCTAGAATTTTTAAGCTTTAGGTTTCACATTTAGGTCTTTCATGAATTTTGATTTTATTTTTGTGTCTGGTGTGAGGAAGTGGTCCAGTTCCATTCTTCTGCAGGTAGCTGTCCAGTTTTCTTAGCACCATTTGTTGAAGGGACTTTTTCCCATTGGATATTCTTTCCTGGTTTGTTGAAGATTGACTATATAGTTGTGGGTTTGTTTCTGGGTTTTCTATTCTGTTCTATTGATCTGTATGTCTATTTTTGTGCTAGTACCATATGGTTTTGATTACTACAGCTTTGTAATATAACTTGAAATCCAGAATTGTGATACCTCCAGCTTTGATTTTCTTTTTCAAGATTTCTTTGGCTATTCAGGGTCTTTTGTGGTTCCATACAAATTTTAGATTTCTTTGGCTATTCAGGGTCTTTTGTGGTTCCATACAAATTTTAGAGTGGTTTGTTCTAGTTCTGTGAAGAATGCTATTGGTATATCAATATTTTATATATATATATATATATATATATATATATATATGTGTGTGTGTGTGTGTGTATATATATATATATATAATGTATTGGATAATATAGACATTTTAACAATTATTTGTTCTTCTGGTCCATGAGCATGGTATACTTTTCCATTTCTTTGTGTCTTCTTCAATTTCATTCATAGGTTTTGTACTTTCATAGTTTTCAGAGTATAGATCTTTCACCTGTTTGATTAGGTTTATTCCTAAGTATGTTATGGTATTTGTTGTAGTTGTTAATAGAATTGATTCCTTAATTTCTCCTTCAGCTGCTTTGTTATGGGTGTATAGGAATGCAACAGATTTCTGTACATTGATTTTTGTATCCTGCAGCTTTACTGAATTCATTTGTCAGTTCTAGCAGCTTTATGGTGCAATCTGTCAGGTTTTCTATATATGTGTAGTATTCTGTCATCTACAAACAGCAAAAGCTTTACTTCTTCCTTGCTGATTTGGATGCTTTTCTTTCTTTTTGGAATCTTATTGCTGTGGCTAGGACTTTCTGTACTATGTTGAATAAAACTGATGAATGTGGGCATCCTATTTGTTCCTAATTGTAGGGGAAAAGCTCTGAGTATTAGCTATGAGTTTTTTTTTTATATATGGCCTTTATTATGTTGAGGTATGTTCCCTGTAATCCTACTTTGTTGAGGAATTTTTATCATGAATGGGTAGTGTTTTTTCTGCATCTATTGAAATGATCATAATGTTCTTTTCCTTTCTTTTATTAATGTGGTATATCATGTTGATTGATTTACAGATAATGAACCATCCTTGCAACCCAGGGATAAATCCCATTGGATTGCGGTGAATGATTTTTAAATGTATTGTTGGATTCAATTTTTGAATAATTTACTGAGAATTTTTGCTTCTGTGTTCATCAAGGATATTGGTCTATAGGGCAAGTGGTGTCTTTATCTGGTTTTGGTATCAGGGTAATGCTGATCATTCCTTATGGAATGAATTTAGAAGTTTTACTTTACTATTTTTTGGAATAATTTGAGAAGAATAGGTATGAACTCTTTAAATGTTTGGTGGAATTGGCCATTTGATTCTGGACTTTTATTTGTTGGGGTTTTTTTTAATAAAATTTTTTTAATGTTTTTAAATTTATTTTTGAGAGACAGAGAGAGACAGCAGGAGCAAGGGAGGGGCAGAGAGAGAGGGAGACACAGAATCTGAAACAGGCTCCAGCCTCTGAGTTAGCTGTCAGCACAGTGCCTGACGGGGGGCTTGAACCCACGAACCATGAGATCATGACCTGAGCCAAAGCCGGATGCTTAACTGACTGAGCCACCCAGGTGCCCTGTTTGGGTTTTTTTAATTACTGATTCAATTTGTTTGTTGGCCATTGATCTATTCAAGTTTTCTATCTCTTCCTGTTTCAGTTTTTTGTATGTTTTTAGGAACATCCATTTCTTCTAGGTTGTCCAATTTGTTTGCATTAGTTTTTCATAATATTATCTTACAATTATTTGTATTTCTGTGGTGTTGGACTTTACTTCTCCTCTCTCATTTTTTATCCTATTTATTTGAGTTTTTTCTCTTTTTGGTAAGTATGGCTAGAGATTTATCAATTATTTTGAATTTTTTTAAGGAATCAGCTTCTCGTTTCATTGATTTGTTGTGGGGTTTTTTTGCTTCTATATTGTTATTCCTGCTCTAATCTTTACTATTTCCTTCCTTCTGCTGTATTTCAATTTTGTTTTTCTTTTTCTAGCTCCTGTACATGCAATGTTAACTTGGTTTATTTGATATTTTTCTTGTTTCTTGAGATAGGTCTGTATTACAATAAACTTCCCTCTTAGAAGTACTTTGCTGCATTGCAGAGGTATTGAATTGTGGTGTTTTCATTTTTATTTGTTTCCGTGTGCTTTTTAATTTGTTTTTTTTTTTTTAATTTCCTGGTAGACCCATTCATTGTTTAGTGGCATATTATTTAACTTTCAGCTATTTGTGTTCTTTCCGGATTTTTTTCTTGGGGTTGACTTCTAGTTTTATAGTGTTGTAGTCAGAAAAGATGCATGGTATGGTATGATTTCAGTCTTCTTGAATTTCTTGAGTTTGTTTTATGACCTAATATATGACCTATCCTGGAGACAGTTCCATGTGCACTTGAAAAGAATGTGTATTTTTCTGTTTTAGAATGGAATATTTTGTATATATTTATTAAGTCCATTTGGTCTAATGTGTCATTCACAGCCATTGTTTCCTTGTTGATTGCCTGTTTAGATTATCTCCCCCTTGTAAATGGGATGTTAAAGTTACTACTATTATTGTATTATTATTGATTATTTCCTTTATGTTTGTTATTAACTGTTTTATATTTTAGAGTGCTTTCAAGTTGGGTGTATAAATATTTACAATTATTATACTTCTTGGAATATTCCCTTTAGTATAATACAGTGTCCTTCTTTGTCTCTTGTTAGAGTTTTTGATTTAGAAATCTTTTTTGTCTGGGCTCTTTGCCTCTCTCAGTTCAACAGAAAGCTGCATCTTCTAGTGTAATGCCAGCTGTGTCCCTGAGAAATGATGGAGAAGGTCGGAGTAAATGGATTTGTGTGTATTAGGTGCCTGGTCACTATGGTTCTATTCTAGAAAAGTGGATATTGTTACCATCAGTGATCCTTTCATTGACCTCAACAACATGGTCTACATGTTCCTGATGTTCTAGTATGATTCCACCCATGGCAAATTCCGTAGCACAATCATGACTGGGAATAGGAAACTTGTTATCAATGGAAAGCAATCTCCATTTTTCAGGAGTGAAATCCTGCCAATATCAAATGGGATGATCCTGGTGCTGAGTATGTTGTGGAGTCCACTGGGGTCTTCATTACCATAAAGAGTGCTTGGGCTCACTTGAAGGGTGAGGCCAAAGAGGGTCATCATTTCTGCCCCTTCTGCTGATGCCCCCATGTTTGTGATGGACGTGAACCATGAGAAATATGCTAACTCCCTCAAGATTGTCGGCAATCCCTCCTGCACCACCAGTTGTTTGTTCTCTGTGGCTGAGGTCATCCCATGACAAGTTTGGCATTGTGGAGGGATGCATGACCATGTCGTCATTGCCACCCAGAAGACTGTAACTTGCCACTTTGGGAATCTGTGATGTGATGGCTGAGGGGTTACCCAGAACATTATCCCTGCTTCTACTGACACCACCAAGGCTGTAGGCAAGGTCATTCTTGAGGTGAATGGCAAGCTGTCTGCATGGCCTTCTGTGTCCTTGCCCACAGCATGTTAGTCTGACCTGACAAATCTGATAACATCAAGAAGGTGGCAAAGCTGGCCCTTTGAGTGGCATCCTGGGCTACCCTGAGGACCAACTTTAATAGTGACATGCATTCTTCCACCTTTGATACTGGGGCTGGCATTGCTTTTGGTGACGACTTTGTCAACCATGATGAATTTGGCTGCAACAACTGGATGGTGGACCTTATGGTCCACATGACCTCCAAAGGTAAGAGCTCCCTGGACCATAAGCCCCAGCAAGAGCAAGAGGAAAAGAAAGGCCTTCATATGCTGGGTAGTGTTTGCCCCAACTCATTCCTTAACACACTGAGTATCTCCTAAATTCCAGAGTTTCCATTGGAGACCCCTTTCAGAAGAGGAGGGACTTCTGGAGCCCTATCTTGTTATGTACCATCAATAAAGTATACTGTACCCAGCCAAAGAAAATTAATAAAGTGTATTTTATCTTAAATAAGTATTGCTACTCTGGCTTTCTTTTAATATCCATTTGCATGATAGGCATTTCTTGATTCTGTCACTTTCTTTTTTCTTTTTTTTTTTATAGTTTATTGTCAAGTTGGTTTTCAATACCACCCAGTGCTCTTACCCACAAATGCCCCCCTCCATGGCCATCATCCCCCTTCCCCTTTCCCGCTCCCTCTTCAGCCCTCAGGTTGTTCTCAGTATTCAAGAGTCTCTTATGATTTGTCTCCCTCCCTCTCCCTAACTCTTCCCCCACCCTTCCCCTTCCCATGGTCCCCTGTTAGGTTTCTCCTGTTAGACCTATGAGTAAAAACATATGGTATCTGTCCTTCTCTGCCTGACTTATTTCATTTAGCATGACGCCCTCAAGGTCCATCCACTTTGCTACAAATGGCCATATTTCATTCTTTCTCATTGCCATGTAGTATTCCATTGTATAGATAAACAACATCTTCTTGATCCATTCATCAGTTGATGGACATTTAGGCTCTTTCCATGATTTGGCTATTGTTGACAGTGCTGCTATGAACATTGGGGTACATGTGCCCCTATGCATCAGCACTTCTGTGTCCCTTGGGTAAATCCCTAGCAGTGCTATTGCTGGGTCATAGGGGAATTCTATTGATAGTTTTTTGAGGAACCTCCACACTGTTTTCCAGAGTGTTTTTATGTCTAACATGAGTCTGTTGTAGGCAGCATATAGATGAGCCTTTTTAAAAATGCATCTGTCATCATATGTCTTCTGATTAGAGCATTTATTCCATTTATATTCAAAGTAATTATTGATAGGTATATATCTATTGATCTTTTGCCATTTTGTTACTTGTTTTGTGGTTGTTTTTGAAGATTGCCTCTCATCCTTTCTTGCCTTTATCTTTTCATGTTTTGCTGATTTTCTTTAGTGATAGATTTGGATTTCTTTGTCTTTATTCTTTGCATGTTTATTAGTGGTTTCTGATACATGGTTATCATTAGTTTTGTTTATGACCTCCTATGCGTATAACAATCTATATTAAGTTGATGGTATTTATAAGTTTCAATCCATGATTTCTCCTCTCTTCCCCATGTTTTAGGTGTATTTTATTATATTTAATGTCCTTTTTTGGTAAGTTTCTTGCTTGACTGCTTTTTTACAGAAATATTCATTTTCACTGGATTTGTGTTTTCTACTTTTATACTGTCCCTTTTGGTCTGTCCTTTCCACTTAGTGTCTCCTTTAATATTTATTGTAGGGTTTGTTTGGTGGTCATTAACTCCATTTGTTTTTGTTTGTCTGGGAGACTCTTTATGTCTCCTTCTATTATGAATGATAGTCTTGCTAGAAAGAGTATTTGGGCTGTGAATTTTTCTCATTCAGCAATTTGAACATATCATGCCATTCCCTTCTGGTTTGAAAGTTTCTGTTGAAAAATATCCTGCTAGTCTTATGGATTTTCCCTTGTAAATTATGACTTCTTTTTTCTTGTTGCTTTTAAGATTGTTTAATCAGTATATTTTGCAATTTTAATTATATGTCTTGATATCTGTCACATTTTGTTGATTTTGATGGAAGGTCTCTGTGCCTCCTGGATCTGTTTGGATAATTCCTTTTTTACATTGAGAAAGTTTTCAGTTATTATTTATTCAAATAAATTTTCTGCCCTTATCACTATTCTGTCTCTTGCCCTTCTTCAGCACCCATGATCTGTTTTCTCTCAAACCGTGTCTTCGCATTTCCTACTTTCTTTGATGTGGCCTCTTCTCTATGTTGAGTTATGGAGTTTGTTCTGCTAGTATTCAGGTCAATTTCTGGGCTATTTAGGATGCTTTGATGGTTACCTAGTTGTTTTTGTGGCGTGGGGTGAGCCTACGGTCCTCCTGCTCTGCTGCCATCCTCCCTATTCTTTTCTCCTTTCTTCAGGTAGAAGCCGTAGTCATTCATCTGATACCTCTCTAATATAGGTAGTCGGTCCCATCAGTTTCCTTTTAAGCATTGCTTTAACTACATCATATAAATTTCTCTATATCTTGTTTTCTTTTCATTGAGTTCAAATTACTTTCTAATTTTATTTTTAATTTCCTTAATAATTTTAATGTCTTTAACACACAGGTTATAATTCCCATGGAAAATTTCCAGATATCACTTTGTTATTGATTCTAGTTGATTTTCATTGTAGTCAATAACTTACTTTGTATGATTTGAATGCCTTTAAATTTATGGAGACTTGTCCTATGGCCCATAGCACAGCCAGAGTCTATCTCACCTTATGTTGAGGACTGAACAACCTGCAGAGCCCAGTCCTTTGGGACACCTCAGAACAGAGGAAAAAGGAGGCCATTCAGTTACGACTGATGCTATTCTTTGAGATTGTAAATAAGCACAGAGCTGAGGTTTTTCTAGGAAAAAAAGAAGGAAACAAAGGGGGCCTAATCCCCCAGAAATTCAGAGAGCCCTTTATGAAGCCAATTTTTATCTCACTTACAACCAAATGCTAAAAAAAAAATGGAAAAGCTCAGTTTTCTGGATCTACTAGCAAAAAAGAAAAGGGGTGGATATTCTGTTACAGCTGGAGTTGTTCAGTGAGATTGGAAAAAAGCATAGAACTTAATGCTTTTTCTCCAGTAGGGAGGGAAGGAAATGAAGGGGTCCTTTTCCCCAGTCTTAACACAGGCTATATAATGGATTGGTCTCTCTCTTGCTTCACATTGAACACTGCTGACTAGTGAAAGTCTTTCCCAGTCAAAATCAGTCCATATAGACTGGCTGAGAAAGTGGCATCTCTAAATGAAGATAACAAAGCAAACCTACAAGGAATATGAAGAATCATGAAATATGACACAGTCCAATGAGGAAAACAAATCTCCAGTAACCAATCCAAAAGAAATGGATATCTGTAAATTGCCTGGCAAATTCAAAATAATCATTTTAATGAAGCTTATCAGGTAGAGAACAGGATAGACAACTAAACGAAACCAGGAAAGCACTACATTAATAAAATGCAAATATTAGCAAGGAAGAATATATGATATAAAAAAGAACTAAACAGAAATGCTGGAGCTAAAGTATATGATAACTAAACTGAAAAATTCATGAATGGGATAGTAGAAGTAGACTTGAGCAAACAGAAGAAAGGATCAGTGACCTGTGGACAAGTCATTTGGACTTACTGGGTCAGAGGAGCAAAAAGAAAAAAGAATGAAAAAGAGTGAAGAAAGCCTAAGGGACTATGGGGATTCCATCAAGTGAACTAATATATACATTATGGGAGATAAAGAAGGAGGAAAAGGAGAAAGATTGGAGGAGTAATGAGAGAGAGAGAACGAAGAGACAAACTTATTTAAAGAAATAGTGGCTCAAGGGCACCTGGGTGGCTCAGTTGGTTGAATGTCCAACTTCAGCTCAGGTCATGATCTCATAGTTTTTGGGTTCAAGACCTGTGTCTGGCTCTGTGCTGAATGCTTGCTCAGAGCCTGGAGCCTCCTTTGGATTCTGCGTTTCCTTCTCTCTCTCTGCCCCTCCCCTGCTTGTGCTCTTACTCTCTCAAAAATAAATAAATCTAAAAACAAATTTTAAAAATATAGGGGCTGAAAACTTCTTAAATCTGGGGAAAGAAGTGGATATCCATAATCATGAGGCCCAAAAAACTCCAAATAGGTTGAAATTAAAAACATTTATAGTGAGATACATTATAACTACATTGTCAAAAGTCAAAGACAAAAAGAATTTTGAAAAAAGCAAGAGAAAAATGACTCAGTTTATACAATGGAGCTGCCATATGACTGTCAGTGAATTTTTCAGCCAAAACCTTGCAGGCCAGAGGCGAGTGTTGGTGGAATATATTCAAAATGCTGAGAGAGAAAAAAAAAAGCCAGACAAGAATGCTACATGTAGCAAATCTGACCTGTAGAAATGAAGGGGAGAGAAAGGTTTCCCTAAGGTTGAGTTCATCACCACTACTTCTGCCTTGCAAAAAATGATATAAAGGTAGTTCTTCAAACTGAAATTAAAATTGCTTCTCAGCCTTTTGGCTAATATCAAGTGTAGGATGCTAATTCATCAGATGAAAAAATATGGGACTGGTAAAGGTAGATATATAGTAAAATACAGAATATGCCCATACTATAATTGTGGTATGTAAATCACTTTCAACCCTTTCATAAAAGTTGAAAAACAAAAATAATAAAAATAACTAAGTACAGGAATGTAATGGATACACAAAAGATGTAAATTGCCAAATCAATATCATAAAATATATATGGGATGGGTAGAGGTAACCAGAAACGATGGGAGAGGTAATGGGAGGGGTAATGGGAAGTTAGTGAATAGAAAGTTTTAGTTTGGGATCATGAAAAAATTCTGGAAATGGATAGTGGAGAGTGTTGTACCACAGTGTGAATGTGTTTGATGCGACTGAATTGTGCACTTCAAATTGGCAGGTAAATTTATTTTTTTATTTTTTAAATGTATTTATTTTTATTTTTAAAATTTATTTATTTTTACCACAATAAAAGTTATCTGCATGCCAAAAATGTAAAAGTTTTTATGTAATCAAAGTTAATTTGTTTGTTATCAGCTTAAAATGGACTATTATAAAATGTGTTATATAAGTCTCATGGTGAACTCAAATTAAAAACTTGCATCAGATATACAAAATATAAAGAGAAAGGAATCAAAGCACACCACTAGAGAAAAGTTATCAAATCATAAAGGAAGACAGTGGGCTAGAAAGAAAAAAAAAAGGAAATATAAAACAAAAAAGTGGCAATAATTTCTCAATTATCTATAATTGTTTCAAATGTAAGTGGATTAAAATCCCCAGTAAAAATATATTGTATAATTGAATGGAAAAAAATAATCCAGATAAATTCTGCCTGCAAGACACTAGTTTTAAGGACACACATAGGCTGAAAGTGAAAGGATGGAGAAAGATTTCAACTGAACGATAATGAAATGAACACAGGAATGCCTATTATTTCAAATAATAGACTTAAAAATTGTTACAAGAGACAAAGAAATTCATTATATTATGATAAAGAAGTCAATTCATTAACAAGATATAACTATTGTAAATATATATGCACCAACATCAGATCACCTAAATGTATAAAACATATCTTGAGAGAGAAAGTGAGAAGTAGACAGCAGCATAATAATAGTTGGAGACTTCAGTATCCTATACTAAGCAATGTATAGATCACTTAGATCTAAATAAATAAGGAGGCAGTGATTTTGAATAACAGTATAGACCACATGGGTCTCAGAGGCGTGTATAGAAATTTCCATACAGCTGCAACATAGTACACATTGTTCTCAAATGTACACAGAGCATTCTCCAGGACAGATCATATGTTAAACCCTCAACTAGTCAACAAAACTTTTTTAAGATTTTATTTTTAAGTAGTCTCTACACCCAGTGAAGGGCTTAAGCCCACAACCCTGAGACCAAGAGTTGCATGCTCCACTGACTGAGCCAGCCAGGTGCCCCACAAGTCAACAAATTTAATAAGACTGAAATAATTTCAAGTATCTTTTTCTTAAGTTTATTTTGAGAGAGAGAGAAGGTGGGAGAGAGGCAGAGAGAGAAGGAGAGAATCCCAGCAAGTTCTGAGCTGTCAGCTCAGAGCCCAACCTAGGGCATGAACCATGAATGAGATCATGACCTGAGCACAAACCAAGAGTCAGACACTTTCCTGAATGAACCACTCACTTAGGTGCCCTTCATGTATCTTTTCTGACCACACTACTATGGAACTATAAACCAATAACAGAAAGAAAATTGGAAAATTCACAGATCTGTGGAAATTAAGCAGCACCCTAGTAAACAGCCAGTGGATGAAAAAAGTAATCAAAAGGGAAACAAAGTTATCATAATGAAATTAACAAATTGAGACAAAAAGAATAAAGGAAACACAAAATACCAAAACTTATGGGATGCACATGAGCAGTTCCAAGAGGAAAATTTATAGTGATAAATGTCCATATTAAGAAAAAAGAGAGATCTCAAACTCGTAACGTAAGTTTGCACATTGAGGAGGTAGAAAAAGAACAAGCCAAGCCCAAATTAGCAGAAGGAAGGAAATAATAAAGATTAGAGTAGAAATAAATAAAATACAGAGTAGAAAAACAATAGAAAAGATCAGTGAAATTAGGAGCTGGTTTTTGAGAAGATAAATGGGACAAAACTTGTGCTAGAGTAGTAAGAAAAAAAAGAAGACACAAATTAGTAAAATTACAAATAGAAGAGGGGAAAACAAATGGTAGCACAAAAATACAAAGGATGACAATGATTACTATGAAAAATGAGATGCCAACATGCCTAGAGGAAATAGACAAATTTCTAGAAACATATGACCTACAAAGACTGAATCATAAAGAAATACAAAATCTGAATAAACTAATAATGAGAAAAGAGATTATATCAGTAATCAAAAACTTGCCAACAACAAAATAGCCCAAGGTTGAGATGGCTTCACTGGTTTATTCTACCAAACATTTAAAGAAAAGTTAGTAGCAGTTCTTTTCATACTCTTCTAAAAAGTTGAAGAGTAGTGAATACTCAATTTATTCTATTTGGACTCTGATGCCGAAGCTAGACCGTGAAATCACAAGAAAATTAGAGGCCAATATTCCTTGTGAATATAGACACAAAAATCCTCAATAGAATGATAGCATACAAAATTGAGCAGCACATTAAAAAATTATGTGCATAATCAAGTGGGATTTATTTCTGGGATTCAAGGATGATTTAATATATGCAAATCAATACATGCAAATTATATTATCAGAATGAAGGGTAAAATCATATCGTCTCAGTAGGTACTGAAAAATCATTTGACAAAATATCCTTTCATAATAAAGATGATAAACAAATTAGGCATAGAAGGAATATAACTTGCTATAATAAAGGCAATCTATGACAAACCCACAGGCAATACTATACTCAACAGTGAAAAGCTGAAAGCTTTTCCTCTAAGATCAGAAATAAGACAAGGATGCTCTTTTGCCACTTTTATTTGACATAGGTAAGCCAGAGAAATTAAGCAAGAAAAAAAAAGTACATTCAAATAAGAAAGAAGAAAAATGGTCTCTATTTGCAGATGCCATGATATAATATGAGAAAAATCTAAGGACTCCACTAAAAAAACTGTTGGAAGTGATAAATGAATTCAATAAAGTTTCAGGATACAAAAATAAAAAATCCCTTGCATTTCTGTATACTAACAAAGAACTATTTAAAAAAGAAATAACATTGCAATAGCATCAAACAATATGAAAAGTACTTAGGAAGTACTTAGGAATAAATTTAACTAAGGAGATGAAAGATCTGTCTATTGAAAATATTAAGTCAATGATGAAAGAAATTGAAGACACAAAAGAAATTGAAAGATATCTTGTGTTCATAGATTGGAAAAATTAATACAGTTAAAGTATCCATACTTCCTAAAGTGATCTGTAGATTCAGTGCAATCCTACCAAAATTCCAATGGCATTTTTCACAGAAATGGAGGAAAAACAATCCTAAAATTTATGTGGAACCACAAAAGATCCTGAATAGCCAAAGCAGTCTTGAGCAAGGAGAACAAAGCTGGAGGCATCACATTGCCTGATCTCAAACTATATTACAGAGCTATAAAAATAAAAACAGTATGGTATTGGCATAAAAATAGGAAAATGGACCAAGTGAATAGAGAGCCCAGAAATAAAAGCATGGATAGGTATATGGTCAACTAATCTTTGACAACCCCACCAAGATGCACAATAGGGAAAGGACTGTCTCTTTAATAAATGGTGTTGAGAAATTTGGGTATCAAATGCAGAAGAATGAAATTGGATCCTTTTTTCACACCCTATACCAAATAAACACTCAAAATTTGATTAAAGACTTAAAGCATAAACTGTGAAATTAGGACAAGTACTAAAAGAAAAGATGTGGAAAAGCTTGACATTGGTCTAGGCATGTGTTTGAGAAATATGACACCCACAGCAAAAGCAATAAAGACAAAAATAGTCAAATGGCATTGTATCAAACTAAAAAGCTTCTGCACAGTGGAGAAGCAATCAGCAGTTTGTAGAGACAACTCATGGAATGGGACAAAAATACTTTCAAACTCTTCAGTCTGATAAGGGGTTAATATTCATCCAAATATGTAAGAAACACGTCCAGCTCAACAGATGGAAAATAAATAACTTGATTAAAAAATTGACAAATGTCTTAAATATATTTCTCAAAAGAAGACTTATAAATAGTCAGCAGAGATATAAAAATATGGTCAATATCAGTGAAATGCAAATGAAAACTACAATGATATATCACTTCACACTTATTAGAATGGCTAATACAAAAAAGGCAACAGACAAGTGTTTACAAGAATGTTGAGACAAAAGGGTACTTTTGTACATTGTTGATAGGAATGTAGATTGATATACCTGTCATGTAAAACAGTATGGAAGTTCTTTATTTTATTTTATTTTTTAATAGTTTATTGTCAAATTGGTTTCCATATAACACCCAGTGCTTCTCCCCACGAGTGCCCCCCACCATGACCATCACCCCCTCCCTTCCTCCCCCTCCCCCTTCAGTCCATCGTTCGTTTTCAGTATTCAGTAGTCTCCTTTGATCTGTGTCCCTCACTCTCCCCCACTCTCTTTCCCCCTTCCTCTCCCCATGGTCCCCTGTCAGGTCTCTCCTGTTAGACCTATGAATGCAAACATATGGTATCTATCCTTCTCTGCCTGACTTATTTCGCTTAGCATGACACCCTCGAGGTCCATCCACTTTCCTACAAATGGCCAGATTTCATTCTTCCTCATTGCCATATAGTATTCCATTGTATATATATACCACATCTTCTTGATCCATTCATCAGTTGATGGACATTTAGGCTCTTTCCATGATTTGGCTATTGTAGAAAGTGCCACTATGAACATTGGGGTACATGTGCCTCTATGCATCAGCACTTCTGTATCCTTTAGGTAAATCCCTAGCAGTGCTATTGCTGGGTCATAGGGGAGTTCTATGGATAGTTTTTTGAGGAACCTCCACACTGTTTTCCAGAGCGGCTGCACCAGTTTACATTGCCACCAACAGTGTAGGAGGGTGCCCGTCCCTCCACACCCTCGCCAGCATCTATAGTCTCTTGATTTGTTCATTTTAGCCACTCTGACTGGTGTGAGGTGGTATCTCAGTGTGGTTTTGATTGGTATTTCCCTGATGATGAGTGACACTGAGCATCGTTTCATGTGCCTGTAGACCATCTGGATGTCCTCTTTGAAGAAGTGTCTATTCAGGTCTTCTGCCCATTTCTTCACTGGATCATTCATTTTTTGTGTATGTAGTTTAGTGAGCTCCTTGTATATTTTGGATACTAGCCCTTTATCTGATATGCCATTTGCCACTATCTTTTCCCATTCTGTCGGTTGCCTTTTAGTGTTTTTGATTGTTTCCTTTGCCTTGCAGAAGCTTTTTATCTTGATGAGGTCCCAGTAGTTCATTTTTGTTCTTGATTCCCTTGCCTCTGGGGATGTGTCGAGGAAGAAATTGCTGGAATTGAGCTCTAGGAGGCTATTGGAAGTTCTTAAAAAATTAAAATTAGAACTATCATATTAGTATCTTGAAGAGATAACAGCATTCCGATGTTTATTGCAGCATTATTCACAGTAGCCAAGATATGGAAACTTAGATGTCTTTTGATGGGTGAATGGGTAACAAAAATGTGACACACACACACATAGAATGGAATATTGTGACAACATGGATGAACCAGAACGATATTATGTTAAGTGAAATAAGCCAGGCACAGGAAGACAGAAATACTATATGATCCCACTTATATATGGATTCTAAAACTTTGAACAAATAAAGAAGAACTAACAGTTGCCAAGGTAGAGGGAATGGAGGAAATCGGCAGACTTTGATTAAATGGAGCAAAAGTCAAGTTGTTTAGGGTGAGTAAGTTCTGGAGATCTAATATACAGCCCATTGACTATAGCTTATGATCCGGTACTGTATAAATAAAAGTTACTAACAGTGAGTTTAAGTGTTCTCTTCACACAAACACACACACACATAGACAGAAAGGTAACTGAGGTGATATGTTAATACTTGATCATGGTAATTATTTCACAGTGTACATGTATATCAAAATATGTTGTACAGCTTAAATGTATACAATTTTAAATTTCATTTATGCTTCAATTAATGACTAATGGGAAAAGAGTAAACATAAATTATGAGATAGGAAAAGATAAGAAAATGATTATAAAAAGATGTTCAATATCATTCATCATTAGGGAACTATAGAATTAAGCAGTGTAATGCCACAACATACCTATTAGAATGGTTAAAATCCAAAACATTTGTGACACCAAATGCTTGTGAGGGCTCCCATTCTTAGTAAGTATGCATAATGGTATGGGTACTTTGGAGGACAGTTTGGCAGTTTCTTACAAAACTACATACACTCTTAATGTACCATCTACATGTACATCTAAAGTCATGCTACTTGGTATTTCCCCAAATGAGATGAAAACTTATGTCCACACAAAAACATACAATGGATGGATATAGAGCTTTATTAGCAACTGTCTGCACTGAAAGCAACCAACATATCCTTCAATAGATGGATGCATAAACAAGCTGTGGTATATCCATACAATGGAATATTATTCAGTGCTAAAAACAGATGAACTATCAAGCCACAAAAAGACATGGAAGAATCTCAAACTCTTATTACTATGTGAATTAAGTCAATCTGAAAAAGCTATCTGTTGTACAACTCCAACTATATGACCTTTTGGAAAAGGTAAAACTCTGGAGGCAGGTAGGAAAAAGATAAGTGGTTGGAGGCAGAAAAGAAGGGTCATTAGGTGGAACACGGCATTTTTAAGGCAGTGAAACTTCTATATGATGCTATAAGGGTGGTTACATGCCATTATACATTTGACAAAACCCACAGAATGTACAACACTTAGAGAAAATCCAATGTAAACTGTACACTTTGGTTGATACTTTGTCATGTGTTTCATTGATAGTTATAAAACATAGCATGTGATGTTGATGGTGGGGGAGTTTAGGTATGTGTGTGAGACAGTTATGTAGGAACTACATACTTTCCACTTTTACTGTGAACCTAAAATTGTTATAAAAAATAAAGTCAATTAATTAAAAAAAAACCCAAGTCATTTAATAGGTAAACAGTGATCAAATTTATGGTAAGGGAGTATCACTAGAAATTTGGATCCAGAAGCAGTTCAAACATGACTTAAACTAGGACTTATACTGTTATTCTATAAATCACCAAGAATAGGATTTTCTAAAGTAGTTTTCAAAATTTGATGGTTGAAACTTTAGCTGTATGTCTTCAGGAATATTTATTTCAAGCTATTACCCTTAAATCTAAATAATTATGAATGAAATTTTTGAAAAGTGTAGGATGCCCCCTGGTGGCAATTTATAGGTGTTTGATTATTTAAACACCACAGCTAGTATCTGGTAGGATAATGCCAATGCCATGATTAAGAATGTTTTGTGAAAGAGAGAACATAACCTCTATGGGGTTCTGCCTGATGGAAAGAAAAGTTTGTAGGGAACTAACAGTAACATTAGTGAAATAGCTGTTGATAATTGCCTAGCATATAATCTTTCTTAAATTTGGTGGGGGATGTTTTTAGTCGTGAGGATGACAACCAAAACTACTTGGTATTTGTGCCTGAGACCCAGAAATGCTAGGCGTTTTGATGAAAGATGCTAGACAAAAGGGACATTTCAACAAAAGAGTATGTTCTGTAGTAAATGCCAAGAGTACTAGAGTATCATAAAGAGCCATCTATGAACAAAGCCCTAGGTTTTCTTTCTCAATCAACTGCTTCAGAGGTAACTCCCCATGAGGCTTTAGGTGCAGGTAGAGAGAAGGTAATGTGGCAGGGGTGTGGGCCATGGACATTTAGGTCACATGCTCATGAAAGTTATACCTTTAAGATCTGTTTGATCTCAATTTGTATGTACCACTCCATATGATTATCGAGTACTGCTATGCACATTCATCTTCATACTTGGTGGGCCACATTGCCGAGTTCATTATGGAAAGCTCAGATTGCATCACATCTTGGTAACACTTGTTCAAGTGTTCAATCTCCATTGGGGCCTAGAAGCAAGCTAAACGTTATTTCTCAAAAGTAGATTAGTATCTGTAGAAGATAGTATGTGGGTGCTCCCAAAGTCTAAAGGTCTGAGGTTCTGACTGACCCATAAGGAGCCTCCAAAGGCATCATTCAATGTTCCTATATGTTATAGATTCTTTGTAGTATTGGCTGGATCAGAGGGACCAAATGTCAGAGAAGCTTTCAAGATAGTCTGAAGCTTCTGTAAAGCTGCCTCTGGTTTTATCCCTTATTCAAAACTAGAAATGTTTGCATTACTTGGTTATTATATTGGAATATTATGCCAAAATGAGGCATATGTTGCCTCCAAAATATTAAATGACAGAGAATTGTTCCTCTCTGTTGGTGGTAGATGCAGTAGAACAAAGTACAGCAACTTGTCCACTTTGTGTAAGATATGTTGGTCATCCCCAGACAGTACTCCTAGAAATTTTACTGAGGTGACAGCCCCATGAATACTTTTGAGATTTATTTTCCATTCTGTGATATACATATATATCTTACCAATGTATCTAGAGTAGTTGCTACTTCTTGCTCAGCAGGCCCATTTGGCAGACTAACAATATAATGAGCCATTCTTTGGAATGGAGAAGAAATGAAGTTCCCTGCAGGTGAGATTATGACATAGGGCTTGGAATTCTGGTATACTCTAGGGTAGGATAGTGAAGGTTTATTTTTGATTCTGGGTGCTGAAAGCAAACTGCTTATGATGATCCTTGCTAATAGGTATAGAGGGAAAAAAAACTATTTGCTAGATTAATAGCTGCCTACCAGGCATCAGGGCAATTAAATGCATCTGATATAGAAGCAACAATTAAGTCAATGCTTTTGTCAGTTGACAAAGCATTTCCTCAATATCCTTTGACTTCTGCACAGGCTCATAGGTGATTTTAACAAGGATATGTTAGGAATCACCAGTCTTATATCTTTCCAGGCCACCACGGTGTCACTAATCTTTGAAATTGCTCCAGGAATTTGGTTTTGTGTCTAGTTTTCTCTTTTGTATGAAAAGACAGTTCTAGTGGCTTGTACCACACCACTGATACTATAGTAGTTCATATCACATGTATCAGAGAACCAATGCAAAGATTCTTCCATTTGCCATGAATGTCTATTCCAACTATGAATTCTAAGACTCCCGACTTAACCTGAATGGATTAGGACCTGCTGGGCCCACTGTGAGATAGACCCAAGCAAAATTCTCCTCACTTAAACTCTATTAGGCCCTCCTCTGGCTGGTGGACCACAGTAGTGTTTTAGTCTCCAGAAATTAGTGTAAATTCAGAGCTAGAGTCCAGAAATTATCCAAAAATTGGTTATTTCTCCTTCCCTAATGTACAATCACTCTGGTAAATGATCCTAGCTTTAAGAAAAACACTGAGAACTATTTACAGTGTACATTGTTTTAACCCTGTAGTAAGGTCCTTCTTCAAAGAGATCCAGTTTTATTTTTATTCAAAGAGTTCTGTATTTGTCAGTCAAGTGGCTAAAGTCTGGAAACTGTAGAGACAAAGTGAATCTCTACTGCTCTTATTTGTCACATTTTTGGTGACCATATGACCTGACAGAAATATTTTCTCTTCATACAATTATGAACAGAAGTAAGTAAGACTTTTAATAGGCTACCCATCTTTTTCGGTTCAAGAAACACCATGATTAGTTATCTAATGCCAAAGGTATTTTCAGGTCAAATTTATTATTGCTTTGGTTCTGTTGCTTATTATGGTACCACACCCATATTATGTCTGGCAATTAAACTGCCACTTGGCCACTGATACCCTAGTTATCTCATCAGCTCTATTGGGTTTGGGGAACCAAGTTTGAAGGCAGAGCTGACCTTCTTGGCCTACAGCAAGTAACAGTTATAGAGCTTTTCCATAATGCTAGAACTTCCTTTATGATTTTATTACTTCTAATCTTGATGAAGGGAGTATTCTGTGGATTTTCATGGGGAACATGGTTGTAAATGAGTGAACAGCATTACAATCTTCCTCAGCCTTCGAATATCTTCTACAGTAAACCAAGGAGGTTATGGCAGATCAACGTCATTTTGTGTATGCTAACTTTGGGTCTAAGTATGATGTAAACATAATAAAGCAAATGCTTACAGTCTTTCCAACACATGGTGCTGGGAAAATTGAAGAAGCACATACAAAAAGGTGATATTGGACTCCTATCCTACACCATATTAAAAATTAACTCAAGATTCAAATGTAAGGCTGACACTAAAGCTAGAAGAAAAAAATAGGAAAGAAGCTCCTTGATAGTCTTCGTAACATTTTTCTGTATATGATAGCAAAGCACAAGTAACAACGCAAAATTAAATAACTGAGACTATGTCAAATGAAAAAGCCTCTTAACAGCAAAAAAAAAAAAAAAATCAACAAAACGAAAAGGTAACCTACACAGTGGGAGAAAATATTTGCAAGATATATATAATAAGTGGTTAATATCCAAAACATATGAAGAACTCAGAACTCAATAACAAAAAAAGTCTGATTAAAAATGGGTAGAGGGTTTGAATAGATATTTTTCTAAGAAGACACATAGATGGCTATCAGGCGCATAAGAAGCTGCCAAGCATTACTAATGATGAGGGAAATACAAATCAAAACCACAATGAGATATCACCTCACACCTGTTAGAATGACTATCATCAAAAATTTGAGAGCTGACAAGTGTTGGGAAGAATGTGGAGAAAAGGGAACTTGTGTGATTGTTAGTGGAGATGTAAATTGGTGTAGCCACAATGGAAAGCAGTACAGAGTTTTCTCAAAAAATTAAAAAGATCTGCCATGTGATCGAGTAGTTTCACTTCTGGGTATATATCTGAAGGAAATAAAATACTCAATACTAAAATACTGAAAAGATATCTGCACTCCCATATTTACTGCAGCATTAGTCACAATAGCTGAGACATGGAAGCAACCTATGTTCATCAAAAGATAAATGGATAAAGAAGATGTGACATATGGAATATCATTCAACAATGAGAAAGAAGGGAATCTTGGCATTTGTGGCAACATGTGAAATAAGTCAAAGAAAGACAAATAGTTATGATCTATTCATATGTGGAATCTAAGAAATAAAGAAACAAACTTGTAGATATGGAGGGAAAAAATGGCAGTTGCCAGAGGCAGTGGGTTGGGAGATGGAGTGTAGGCAAAAATGGGTGAAGGTAGTCAAAGGTACAAACTTTTCGTTTTAAAATAAGTCCTACGGATATAAATGTATAGCATAGTGAGTATAGTTAATAAAACCATATTGTATATTTAAAGGTTCCTAATAGATCTTGATTCTCATCACAAGAACAGAAAATGTAACTATGAAAAATAAAAATATAAAAAATTTAAAACGTGGTGCCTGAATGGCTCAGTTGGGTGAGTGTCTGACTCTTGATTTTAGCTCAGGTCATAATCTGAGGATTGTGGGATCGAGCCCTGTGTCCAATTTGAGTGTGGAGGCTGCTTGAGATTCTGTCTCTCTCCTTCTGCCCTTCTCCCCAGCTTGTGCTTTCTCTCTCTCTCTCTAAATAATAATAATAATAAAGTAACTAAGTGTGGTGACATTAAATAGACTTATTGTGCTCATCATATTGTAATATATACAAATATTGAATCATAAGATTGTACACTGGAAAATAATATAATTTTATATGTCAATTACAATAAAAAAAGAGAATGAGTTCTCTAAACTGGTTTTATATTATTTCCATTTCTAGGAAGTTAGTTTTCTGATCAGATTATATTTAAAAGTATTAATGACAACCCTGTTGTCAGCAATAAAGGGGATACAGGTGGTCATTACCATGCAGTAGCAGAAACAATTACATCACTTATCACCTGTAAATACTTGCAGTTGACTGTTCATAGAAGGCATGTGTTTGGATGATCAAGAAATTGTCATAGAATAATTCAGTAAAAACAAGGAGTATGATGGGTTTGGTTGGTTGTTTATAGTGCACTGGAAATCATGGGGAAAGAGATGGGAGACTTCAAGACTTTAAATTCCCATCTAAAGGCCAAGTAAGGGACCAGAATGCCTCTGTGATTGTCCTAAAGAAATTTTTATCTATTATAACTGCAGTGTCATGAATTTTAGGGGGAAATCCTGATACATGGCTTGCTGAGTTACAGGGTAAATTGAATTTACAATCTCATACTGTCCCATAAAATTATGGGAATGGCTGGGAAGGGGTAAACCTTTGAAAATCAAGATGGGGAATATTGGCAGATTCTAATAAAAGAAAGAAACTTGAATTCCTAAGTTTTCTAAATTATTCTTCCTGATAGAAGAGTTTTTTTCTTCTACTTTTATCTGAAGAGATTTATCTGTGCTTATCTGAAAATTATAATGACCTCTTCTGAGTTGGTTGCCAGACAGGGAACTGCTGACAATTATCAGTGCCTGTTCGCACCTCTTCACATTGTTCCTAGTGTTATAGTCAGGTTCAAGTCCCAGAAAACTCTAGTGAGCCAGGGACAAAGTGGAATTGACAAGATGTACCCAAGATGCAGTACACACAAAAATAACTAAGACTTTACATATTTGTATCAACAGACACCCGGAACATATGTATGGGAATGGATCCTAAGAGTGTTGGACTAGGATGTAAGGAATATAATGTTGGCTTGGGCCACATTTAATGATATTAGTACACCAAACAATTACTCTGTGTTAGCTCATAGGGCTAACAGTTTAACCATAACAGTGTAAACCTAGACCCAAAACTGGAATACATAAAATGAGGCTGATCTGCCAGAACCTTGTTAGTTTATACTGTTAGAAGTTATTCAAAGGCCCAGGGATATTTCACTGCTGTGTTGTTGATACAATTTTCCCTTTCCTATTATTTTTATTACTTGCTTTCCTTGTTATTCAAGAGCTTTCTTATGCATTCATGGCCATATTTTTTTTTAAGTAGGGGAAGGAAATGGTAATTTACAGAAAGAGATGTGACCTCCCAGGTGACTCATTAACCACTTCTCCCCTGGTTATTCTGGGAAAACTAACATGATTCTTGAAGACAATTCCCACAACAGACTGACTTTTTGCTGGCAACACCAAATCTCTGAGTTGAACTTGGTCACTACCCAAGCGCAATTAGTGCTGTTAATTAACTGCTTTTCTGATGCCAGTATTTTATGTAACTCTTTGCACAGGGGAGAATTATGCAGCAAAAACTTTCTGAATTGCTCTGACTCCCTAAAGATAGTTGCTTTATGCCCTCAGGCAGAAGAGCACAATTTCTCTTACCCATTGTGTTTTAGTATTAAAAATACACGTGCATCTAGACAAAGGTGATTATAGAAGGGAGGTTTTGTGCTACCACTCATTCACCACGCTTTGACTTTGATTTTACTTATCTGTTATTTTTAATTGCAAAATAAAACATCATACAGAAAGTGGTTCAAAAGAAATTTATTCCTTAATTAAATTTTATAAAGTAATCATCACCCAAGTCAAGATATAGAACTAAGTGAAGTACTCCACCCCAGAAATCTTCTCTGTGACTTGTCCAAATCACAGCCAGCTCTCCCCTCAAAAGTAACTGATTCTCTTAGAGTTCCTTCAGTTTCTTCTTTTACAGCTTTGTCTTCTAAATAGGCATCCCAAGGCACTACACAGGTTTTCTTGCCACTTTTGTTCATTTGCCATGCCTTTCCAGTCTTTTCAATATAGATTTTCCTCCAGTCTTTATCTTTTCCATCAATTTATTTGTTGAGAAACCTGGGTCTTTGACATTTGATTTCTCACACTCTGAATTTTGGTCATTGTAGACTCTCACTGCAGTTCAGCATTTCCATTGAACTTTGTATCATCCAAATGGCTGCTAGATACAGAGATCTGACCAAACACGTTTGGATTAACAAAAATATCAGATAAAAGATTTAAAAAAGCCTCTCCCAGTATTATTTAATTTACTCCCTAAACTTGTAGGCCATATAAAAGCCTTCATTAACCTGTACTTTTCTCTTATACCATCCTAGAAATCAGCCAGGGATGAAATTTTGGGTCTTTATAGGCATTTTGTGAGCATGTCTCCTGACTTGCATATGCACATGGCTTTTTCAATTACTCCGTATAAATGAATGATTTTGAATATCTTCATTTTCCAAAACAAATCTCACTCCAGTTTTTTCTCTCTGGTTTTCAGAGATGTATAGTTTGCCTCAATTATAATCTTTTGTCACAGAAGTTCCTGGTCACTTATTTCCCTTACAGTGTTTTTTTTTTTTGTTGTTGTTGTTGAAGTATAGTTGCACAAAATGTTACTGTTATATTATTTCAGGTGTACAACTTAGCGATATGAAACCTCAATACATTAGGCTGTTCTCACTGCAAGTGTAGCTACTGTCAGTCACCATACAACACTGTTATAATACCACTGACTATATTCTCCATGCTGCACCTTATATCCCAGCAAATTAATTATTTGGCAGTCTGTATCTCTTATTTCCCTTCATTGATTTTGCCCTCTACCCCCCATCCCTACAACCATATTGTCTGTTTTCACTTTTTATTTTATTTTATTTTAGATTCCACATATAAGTGAATCATATGATATTTACCTTTTTCTGTCTGACTTATTTAACTTAGCATAATGCCCTTTAGGTCCACCCATGAAGACACAAATGGCAAAATATGATTAATTTTTATGGCTGGGTCATATTCTATTGTGTATGTATATATATATAGATAGATAGATAGGGATACACACACATACATATACTGCATCTTCTTCATCCATTCTTCTATGGATGAATACTTTATTCATACTTCTATATCTTGGCTATTGTAAATAATGCTTTAGTAAACATAGTGGTACGTATATCTTTTCAAATTACTGTTTTCCCCCCTTTGGGTAAATATCCAGTGGTAGAAATACTGGATCATATTGTATTTATATGTTTAAGTTTTTGAGGAAACTCCACACTGTTTTTCACAGTGGCTGCACCAGTTTGCATTCTTAGCAACTGTGCATGAGGGTTCCTTTTCCTCCACATCCTTGCCAACACTTGTTTCTTGTGTTTTTCATTCTAGCCATTCTGACAGGTGTGAGGTGATAACTGACTGTGGTTTTGATTTGTATTTCTCTGATAATGAGTGATGTTGAGTATCTTTTCATGTATCTGTTGGCCTTTCATTATGTATTCTTTGGAAAAATGTCTATTATAATCTTTTGCCCATTTGTAAATCAGATTACTTGCTTTTTTTTTTTTTTGGTGTAGAGTTGCCTAAGTTCTTTATATATTTTGGATATTACCCCTTTATCTGATATATAATTTGACAATATATTCTCCTGTTTAGTTGGTTGTCTTTTAGTTTTGTTGATGTTTTCCTTCACTGCAAATGCTTTTTATTTTAGTGTAGTCCCCATAGTTTATTTTTACTTTTGTTTTTCTTGTCTGAGGAGACATATCTGGAAAAATGTTACTCTGATTGATATGAAAGAAATTATTGCCTCTGTCTTCTTCAAGGAGTTTTATGGGGTCTTAGTAAGGTCTTTAAGCCATTTTGAGTTTATTCTGTGTAGTATAAGTGTCCCAGTTTCATTCTTTTGCATGTAGCTGTCCAGTTTTCCCAACACTGGTTATGGAAGAGTCTCTTTTCTTCATTCTATATTCTTGCCTTCTTTGCTATATAGATTAATTGAGCACATAAGTGTGGGTTTATTTCTGTGCTCTCAGTTCTGTCCCACTAACCTACGTGTCTGTTTTTCTTTTGTTCATTTGTTTTTTAGAGAAAGGATGAGCATGTGAGCAGGGGAGAAGGGGAGAGCAAGAGAGAAGGAGAATCTTAAGCAGGCTCCATTCTCAGCACACAGCCCAATGCGAGGCTTGATCCCACGACCCTAGGATCATGACCTGAGCCAAAATCAAGAGTCAGAGACTCAACTGACTGAGCCAACCAAGTGCTCCCTTTGTGTCTGTTTTTGTGACGGTACCATACTGTTTTGATTACAACATATTTATAGTATATCTTGAGATGTGGAATTGTAATACCTCAAGCTTTGTTTTTTGTTTTCAAATTGCTTTGGCTATTCAGGGATTTTTGTGGCTTTCTACAAATTTTAGGATTCTTTGCTCTAGTTCTGTAAGAAGTGTTGGTAGTTTGATAGGGATTGCATTAAATCTGTAGCTTTCTTTGGGTAGTATAGATATTTTAACAGTATTACTTCTTCCAATCCATGGAATATTTTTCCATTTGTGTTCTCTTCAATTTCTTTCATCAATGTTTTATAGTTTTCGAGGTATAGGTCCTGGCTTAAGTTTAGTCCTAGGTATATTTTTCTTTTTGGTACAATTATAAATAAAATTGTTAATTTCTCCTTCAGTTACTTTGTTATTAGTGTATAAAAATGTAGCAGACTTCTGGATATTAATTTTGTATGCTGCAGCCTTACTGAATTTATTTATCAGTTCTAGAACTTGTTTTGTAGCAGTATATGATATTCTATGTTTTACATCACATCAGCTGCAAACACAGTGTAACTTCTTCCTTACTGATTATGTCTTTTTCTTTCTGATTGCAGTGGGTAGAACTTATATTACTTATATTACTAAGTTAAGTGGTGAGAGTGGACATCATTGTCTTATTCCTGATCTTTGAGGAAAGCTTTCAGTTTTTCCTCATCATTTGAGTATGATGTTAGCTATGGGTTTTTCATATAGGGCTTTTTAATGTTTGAGATATGTTTCCTCTAAGCCCACATCATTGAGTTTTTATTATGAACAAATGTATTTTGTCAAATAATTTTTCTGCATCTTTTGAGATGATCATATGAGTTTTAGCCTTCATTTTGTTAATGTGGCATGTCTTGTTTATTGATTTATGAATATTGAACCATCCTTTATCCCTAGAATCCATCCCGCTTGATCATGGTGAATGATCCTTTTAATGTTTTGTTGTGTGTAGTTTGCTAATATCTTGTTGAGGATCTTTGCATCTATGTTTATTGGCCTGTAGTTTTATTTTTTATAATGTCTTTGATTTTGGTATCATGGTAATGTTGGCTTTGTAGAATTGTATTTGGAAGCTTTCCTTCCTCTCTATCTTGGGAGAGATTGAGAAGAATAAGTGTAAACTTTTATTGACTGTCTTTGTTTCTGTGAATTAGGTGAAAAAGCTACTTCTACACTTGAAAAAATAGTCTTGTGTATATTTGTCCCCTGGGTAGACTGTGTGAGCTTGGCGACTTTTGTAGGCTAGCTGAAGCTGTGGATGGCATGAGCTGAGGGTCACAGGTCACTTTTTGCTAGGCTTCCCAGGTGGGATTGCTGGAGCTAAAGAGGGATTTGGCTAGGGCACGCTTGAGGTTCCCTATGAAGAGGGAGCACTGGAAGAATCCCTGAAGCTAAAGTGTGTGCAGGTCAGGAGTGTCCCAGAGTTTTATGTGCAGAAGGTGCCCTGGCATGATAGCTGAGGCTGACATGGGTATAAGCTGGAGGTTCTGGGCCTCTCTACACACATTTTACATTCTGGTACAACAGCTGAAGCTAAAGTGGTCCAAGCTGGGGTGTCCTGTGGTGAAGAGGGTTCTCTGGTATAGTGGCTGGAACTGAGGCAGGGTGCAGGACAGTAGATCCCAGGGCTCTCCTTGCAGCAGATACCCTGGGGAGACAGCTAAAGCTAACATGGGTATAAGCTGGGAGGTCCCAGGGCTCTACACACATAGGGTACCTTGGCAGAATAGCTGAAAGTGAAGTGAGTAAAAGCTAGGTCTCTGTTCAGAGGGTGCCTGGTAGGGTGGCTAGAGTTGAGGCAGGGTGTGGGTCAGGATATCCTGGGGTATTCTGTGCAGGGGGCACCCTAGAAGGACAGCAGAAGTAGCTATGGATTAGGTTGGTCTTGAGGTTCTTTGCATAGAGGACACCATGGAAGAACAGCTCATACTGAAGCAGGTGTGGGTCAGTGTGATCTTTGGTCTCTCTGAGCAGAACCCTGGAAGGATAGTTCAAGCTGAAGTGGGCGTAGGCTGGAGTGTCCAGAGTGTTCCTACATTGAGGGTGCCCTGGCAAGATAGCTGAAGCTGAAGAGGCTGCAAGCTGGGGTATCTTAGCGTTGTCAGCCTCACGGATACCCTCATAGGGGATTGGAGCTGACGTAGGTATTAGCTACTGCACCAGGAGTGCCCTTGCCAGCCATCTGAAGCTGGGGTAGTATGGGCAAGAAGCTTTGTGCCTGTGTCACCTTGGTGCAATGGCTGGAACTATAGTGAGCAGGGGTGTCCTGGTGTGCACCACTCTGGGATGCCTTGGTGGGATGGCTAGAGCTGGGTGGACTAGAGGCCCAATGCAATCTGAGATGGCAGGCTGGCTCTGGCACCCAGAGCCTGCTCTGGTCTGCACTCTAGGTGGAGGGGAGAGTAAACTGTGGCATTCACTAGCTCTTCCAACCCAGAGAGAGTTCCAGCAGCTCCCTTGCCATTTGATGTATTTCTAGGGTTGGCTCTATTACATACTAGTTGCTCTTTTAAACCCTGGCTTTCTTTCTGTGCCCTAGGGCAGACAAATGTACTTCCAGTCCCTCAGTGCTATCCCTCCCCACTGCAGTATGCAGCATCTAGGGTGGAAGCTTCCTTCCTTACTGTGTCTTTGTCTCTGCTCTCTGGCTGTTCTCTCTTTTCCTTCAATCTTTTGTTGTGCCTAAGGTGTTCAGTGAGCCCTCAGTTGTTCTTCAGGAGGAATTGCTCTATAAATAGGTATAGATTTGGTGTGTCTGAGGAGGAGGTGAGTTCAGGATCTTCCTAAATCACATCGTGGACTGGAACCCCCTTTTATGTTTTATCATTTTCAATTCATTCATACTGCTGTCACTGGACTTTTTAATCTGTATTTAAATCACCCAAGTTACAGGGACATAAGAACAAAGAATTTGGGGAAGAGAATTGAATCTGGGGAGCATTATGGAATTAATGACATTATCCTTGGAATACTTCATGGCAATACCTTCTATCCTGCTGAACAGAAGGTATTTGGTAACTTCCTGAACATACGACCCAGTTCCATCCCTTTCATAAAGTTGTTGATGAAGGATTAGGTTGACTTCTTAAGAGCACATGTTTTATTCTATCAAACTGAGATAAGTCATGTAAACCTAATACTTTAGGAGTCTTGTCATGAAAGTGGGTATTGCATCTTACAAATCATTTGAAGTCTCAGAGTTAATTTGTTAGATTTGAACATTTTTATTACTCAGATTAACACTGATGAAATGTATGTCTTGAGTTTGAGTGATAATTAACTTTTTTAAACAGGAACATCCTACAACAGATGAATTTATTAGCTTAAAGACTCTAAACTTCTGTTCATATTACATAATTTAATCTGTTAATGATCTTTAATCATTCTAGAATGAGACAATCATAATACAAAATGTGGAGCAGTGAGTGTAATCAGTGTGGTGGAATCAGAGTCAGTAGCATGTGTAAGGAACAGAAAAGAATGAGAAAGAAAGAAGATTGAAGGGTAAGAAGGGATAAGAAAATCCTAAAAGACAAATTTATAGCTTTTCATAAATATAAAGTTAAGGTTTATGATATAGGGACCCTTTCTGGTTTGTCTAACATTGTATCGCCCACCTAAAACAGTGACTGGCACATAGAAAAATCCAAGGAAATATCTGATGAATGAATTTCCTAGAAATAGGTACTGATTTTTTCATACAATAGTAGCCCTCATAAATATGTAGAGAAATTGAATTTAGTAACACCTACTCCACCAGCTTATACTTCTTGATGATAACCCAGTTATATATACATAAAAATTGAGTATTTACCTGAGTGAAGAGATTTCCACCCTCTGTCACAAATATCTGTATGTATCAGCCTGTATCATTGTTGAGGAAATCCTGATAACCTGAGAAAGTTTGTTTGGAGAAAAAGACCACGTACTTGGTTTCTCTGACTTTTTAGAAAACCTTGGTGCTGGGTGCCTGGATGGCTCAGTTGGTTAGGGGTCTGACTCTTGGTTTCTGCTCAGGTCATGATCTCACAGATTGTGAGTTTGAGCCCCACATTGGGCTTTGCACTGACAGTGTGGAGCCTGCTTGGGATTCTCTCTCTCTCTCTCTCTCTCCCTCACTGCCCCTATCCAGCTTGCTCTCTCTGTCAAAAAAAAAAAAAAAAAAAAAAAAAAAAAAAAAAAAAAAAAAAAAAAAAAAAAAAAAAAAAAAAAAAAAAAAAAAGGCAAGCCCAGTGGCTTTGTGAAGCTCTCAGGAGTTCTTCAGAAGCCAAGTCCCCATAGAGTTAGCTGTCCTTCCTCTTAGAAATGTAAACTTTTCAGTGATCAAGGGCCCCAGGAGACCTATCTTTAAATAGGAAATACAGATACATATTAAACAAAAAAGATGATCAGAACTGTAGATTTGTATAGATATGGGAAAGAACTTTGAGAGAATCTTGTTCAGTTACTTCATTCTATAGATAGAGAGTCTGTGAGGTTAAATGGATAGCCAGTGTGTTCACAGCCATACATTCCAAGAGCCAGAACTTTAACTATGGTCTTCCTCAATAATACTCTACATCTCCTTAGTAGAAAAAGTCATGAAAAAGATAGAATTATTTATATTTGATAGGATCACTGTAACCTAATTGGAAGGTCCCTATTCATCCCCAAGTTTCTATTTCTTTTAAAATAAAATTAGCATTCTATTCCTGAAAGACTCCCTTCACTCCCATTGCATATTGCTCACCAGAATCCCAGGATCCTGAGGACAAGGATTGAGATTTCCTTCCTCTGGTTTATATTTGATTTTCAAGTAGGGTGGGAATAGCTGAGGCCAGATATCTGTTTCACACAGTAAAAAAAAAAAAAAGATGAGTTAGAGAGCACAAAAGTAACAAACGCATGAATCTTGAAAAACCTTCACATCGGAGACAAATCGAACATATCAAAAATGTGTGTGTGTGTGTGTGTGTGTGTGTGTGTGTGTGTGTGTGTAGAATTGATAAGACAAAGCAATTTGATGATTGAAAGTTGAGAATAATAGAGTGATGGTTTGGAGAAAAGGACAAAAATATTTTCAAAAAGAGAAAATTTCTGACACAAATATTTTCTAGAAGAACAGAAACTGAAGGGGGGTATTGAAAATGATAGAGGGGCGCAACCATGACAGGGCAATTTTATGATTGAAAAGCATCTTTCCTACCTGTCTTCTTAGCCACAGGATGAACATTTTTAGGAGAAGAAAAATTCAGAGGGCTTAGTCTTAACTTTTGTACATAAGCTTCTCTCAAAGATAAAGGGATATTTACAATTCTTCAGAATGGGAAATAAAGCTAATTAGCTGTGCAAGAGAGTAACCTACTATTGTCTCAGAGATGGCCAACACTCAGCACATCTCAGGGGACTAAGTCTTTAAGTCACATTGTTTTCCCATGAGAGAAATAGTGAAAAAGAAGTTGCTTGATAATGAAACAGAGGGGAAGAGGGAAGGTTCAGAGGCAATATGTTAGTTGGTTTAAAAATATCCTTATATAAGTTACATGAATAGCTTAGAAGCACTGGGATGAGGGGATGAGCGTGTGAAAACATAGCCTGTGTGGACAGACATATTTCACTCATAGTACTAAACTTGAAGAAATAGATGTAAAACTCTTGATATGTAAAGATAATTCTTCTAAATGACAGTGGGGGAATAAATTGATTATTTTCCTCTTAATCATTATAGCCAACGCTTACCTGTGTATGCTTACCTATGTTCCCGAACTTTGGAGTGTTGGAGATGAAGGTCTTCTTGAATGCTTTTAACCTTTTGTTTTTCTGGGTTGACTGGATATAAGTAAAATTTGTCTATTATTGGATCAGTTTCTTAAGAGATCAGTGGAAGACAGATACAAAAGAGGAAAAATGTAGGGAGTAACTTTGAGTTGTTTGTAAGAGGAACATGTTTACCTGAATGTTACTCATTCAAAGGACCTATGAGAAGGCATTGAAACAAGCCTATTGTAGCTCTGTAAAGAAGTAAGGCTTTAATCTATCATTGATATGTATACACAAGGAATCTGATCTCCAGACTATCATGGGGCCTCAAGTGTCAAGGCTCTATCTTTTTTGAGTTGTATTTGTTTAGGGTTGCATTTTATTTTTTCTTGTTCAGAATCAAGAGAAAACCATAATTCTCTAGAATAGTTGCAGAATGATGGTTAGTGTCAAATTATTTTTGAAAAGTGTTGACATTCCAAAATGTATAAGCAAGGATAAAAACTGGAGAATAATGTGGGCAGATATATTAAAAAATAAATAGCGATGTATGGTCAGTTACATAAACCATAGTATATATAAGATGAGGTAAAACAACTTAGTTGCCTGGAAAAGAACAACTACTCTAAGATCACAGGAAAGTTTTTTCTATTGCCTCCCAACCCCCCAAGGGCTCTTCTACAACAGAGTGCACCATAAAATCATTCTTTCATGTCAGTGAGCTCCTGTCCCGATATGCCTGTGTTCTAAGTCAGACACTGGGTACCAGTCAGAACAGTATATTAAAATGAATAAGGAGAATCTAGGTAGAAATAAAGTCCTAAGGAGGTGAACAGCCAGACACAAAGCATGCTGTGATTTGATAATCATCCCCTGGGGCATGGATCCTGGGTTTGCTTGGAAGCAGAGAAGGCTGCTGGGTCAACAGGAGTAGGGGTTGCTAATCTAGGGTTTATGAGATCTAGAGGTATTAGAGAGGGCTGAGACTACTAATTTATAGTGTGTATCAGCTGAGATTGGCCCAAGACATGAATTGGCTTAAGTATACAAAAGGAACTCGTTAGTAGATTTCACTGTAGTGAGGACCTACAGGCAGAGAAAATTGAGAAAAGGAAAAATAAAAGGAAATAATGTAATCCTGTGACCTTTGATTGAGTGTACAAAGAAAGTGCAAATAGTTTTCAATAAATTATGCACATTACATTTTTTTACTTTTTGTTGGCTTTATTCATTTATCTAATGATAAATATTTATTGAGCAATTTCTATAGAGTTGTTACTCATTTATAGCAGTAATCCTGATGGACACAGCCCCTCCTCACAAGGGACTTAAAATATAATGAGGAAGACATACATTAATGAGAAATTATGAGTAAAGCTATGTTACATAAGTGGTACTAGGGAGTATATAATAATATACAATGGAAGGACCTCTCCTGGCCCAGGTTCTGGAAAGATTTCTCTAACCAATATGTTGTTTAAACTGGGATTTGATTAATAGAGAGATGTTAATAGGCAAAGCATGAAGGACAAATGTTTCAGACACAATAATCAGCCAGTGCAAAGCCTCAAGATGAAAACTAAAATGCTTCTGGAATTGCAGGGCTAGAGCATGTTGTCCTCCGAGGCTATAGAGGAGGTTGGAGGCCAGGTCTTTGATGGCCTGATAAATCTTGTAAAGGGATTTGGGTTTTAATTTAAGAGTAGTGGCAAGTATATGAAGTGTCTTAAGGAGAATGATCACATGCTTAGATTTTATCTTAAAAAATTATCATTCTGAATGTAGATAATTGAGTGAAGACAAATAAGATTTGAAGTGGGAAGACACATAGGTGACTTAACATTCTATTTGTAAAATGACATGTGAAGTCTTAGGAATGGTGATGTTTGTCCATCATCTGATGAATGGATAAAGAAGATGTGGTTTATATATACAATGAGATACTACTTGGCAGTGAGAAAGAATGAAATCTTGCCCTTTGCAATAACATGGATGGAACTGGAGGGTATTGTGCTAAGTGAAAGAAGTCAGTTGGAGAAAGACAGATATAGGTTTTCACTCATATGTGGAATGTGAGAAACTTAACAAGACCATGGGGGGAAGGAAAGGGGAAAAATAGTTTCAAACAGAGAGGGAAGCAAACTATAAGAGACTCTTAAATACAGAGAACAAGCTAAGAATTGAAGGAGGGTTGGGGTGGGGGGAAGGGGTGATGGGCATTGAGGAGGGCACTAGTTGGGATGAGTACTAGGTGTTGTATGTAAGTGATAAATCATAGGAATTTACTCCCAAGACCAAGAGAACAATGTATACACTGTGTTAGCTAACTTGATGATAAATTTAGTTTAGAAAAAAAAATGTGATTATATTAGGAAATGGGGTTTATAAGAGGTAATTGAATTCAAAAGAGGTAAATAGCATGAAAAGACAGATAAAACAAAAATGAACACCAGCCATTGAAAGTAGACAGAAATGGAAGATATAAGTATATATTACTGTTTATAATTTTTTTACAATAAAGGAAAAAAGGAAAGGTATTGGAGAAACATTTTTAGTGTAATGAAGGTATGCTTATGCTTGTACACTGAGTAAAAGAATTCGTAGAGAAGACAATATTAAGGGTAGAAGGAAGAAAACTGAGATTTTAGGATTTGAAATACCTGAGAGGATGTGATGGGTTGGGACCAAGAACACATGAAAAGGCATTTTGCTAAATTCAGTACCCATTCATTATGCTTAAATGTTAAATATATAGAAATTGATAGTTGAAAAAAAATGGTGACATTTGGAGGAAAACAAGGAAACATTTAAATTGGAATAATAGTATTTGGAGATTTATTGACTATTCAGGATCAGGGAATGGAAGGGTTCTTTATTACTCCTAGATTTTGCGTTGAGGAACTGGGTAAATATTTGTGTCAGTTACTGTAATTGGGGACCTGAAAGAGCAACAGGTTTGAAGAGAGAGGATTAGTTTAGTTTTAGACCTATTGAATGGGAGATGCCCTTGAGGCATCAAGTCAGTAGACAGATTTATGAAGTAGGAACTCAAGAAATAATATCCCAGCTATGAAGCCCCTAGCTGATACAATAATTAAAGCTAAGGGAAGAGATGCCATCTAGGGCTAGAACATGGGCATGAGTGAAGGCCAGAGGTATAATTCTGAGGAACATTGAATTTGATGGTGGAGCAGATGGGACAAACTCAGCAAACTGATCCTGTGAAGAATTTCCAGAGAGGGGAAGAAAGCAGGAGACTAGTTTCTCAAAAGCCCAGTGGAATATTTGAAAGAGGGAGTAGTTAGCAATGATCAAACAAAGGAGAAATTTGTATACAGATGAAAACCAAAGCATTAAAAGAAGTATTAATGATTAATTTACATAGAAGAAGCAGAGATGTTATTAGAAAGTTTCCTAGAGAAACACGGGACAAAGAATATAGACAGTAATTTCCTTAATGGAGCATATTTTATTTATAGAGCAGTAGAAACAAATAAAAGAAAAATATGTAACTTTAATAAAGTACTGCAAATGTAGAAATGTTCAGTTAAATTGAAAATGCCTCACAACTTTTGGCTTACATTATCCAAGACTATCAAACTCATATATAAGTTCTTAAGGGAATATTTTGTCTGACCAGCAAACCATATTGAAAGAAACCATAATCTCTAAACACATAGCCTCAGGTGATTATTCTTTTGTGAAACAGCTATTACTTTTATGGGATTGTTGTTGTTTTGAGGATAAGATAACTCAATTTTTGAAGTCTTCATTTTTAGAATAATATACAAAAGTTCACAAATCCTGGTTTGTATTTATTTAAAGTATTCGTAGTATTAAAGAATTTCCTCCTGTACTTAAACCAGTAAGTAAACAAAAAAACTAAAAGAGCATCCTTAACGTAGTAACAAATAGTTTATTTTCTCCCTATTCTAACTTAAACTAAAATTAAAATAAGAATTAGAAAACAATTTATTGATTTTGATTTACTCAAGGGTCACATTTTGTCTATTAAAACCATAAGTTTACTATGATATGTATTTATCAATTGTTTGAGGTATATTATCATAATTGAGAGTAAATATAATTAATAAGTTCCAGAAAATGGTATTTGAATGTGAATTTTATTCCTACATATTAGCTCAGTTTTCTCTTCTCTCTCTTGTTGATGGAAGTAGGTGAAGTCAACCTATTTTCTGTGGTTAGCAAAATAATGCCACCTGTGACTTGACAATCAATTTCTACTTGTGGACCTTGTTGAACTATCTCCCCAAATGGTTCTTATCAGAGTGATCATGACAGACCTGTACCGTGCAGTGTCCTGGGTGAGCCTGCAGCAAGTAGACTCTAGTTCTGCTCCACTCATTAAGAGATCCCTGTAGGGTCCACAATCCGTTTGCCCAGTCGTCTCATCGCCACTCTCATGTCTTTGTTTCTTAACGTATAGATGGCAGGATTCAAGATGGGGGTAATAGCAAAGTCGGCTATGAACAAATACTTATCCAGGGATGATGTAGGGAAAGGCCACACATAAAGAAACATGCATGGCATAAAAAACAAAATCACCACAGTGATGTGAGCTGACAGGGTGACAAATGCTTTGGATAAGTCCCCTGAAGAACGTTTCCAGACAGTGACCAAAATGAAGATATAGGATATAATTAAAGAGAAGAAGGTAGCCATGGATATAAACCCACTGTTGGCAATGATTACAAACTCTAGCTTGTAAGTGTCTACACAAGCAAGTTTCATGACCTGAGGAAAATCACAGTAAAAACTATCTACTTCATTAGGGCCACAAAAGGGCAGATTTATGACAAAAACAAACTGAGACACAGCATGGATTATCCCCACTATCCAGGCAGCCACTACAAAGGAGACACACATTTTGGGGCTCATGATGGCCAGGTAGTGGAGAGGTTTACAGATTGCAGTGTACCGGTCATACGCCATGGC
>PISW01011359.1:0-41209 GCA_004023785.1 Mungos mungo
CCAACGAACAGGATGTTCACGGGGTGTGGAATGAGGACGAAAGGAGTGAAACCGCGCTTCTCAAAGTAAGGGTATGTGGCCTCAACGACAGTGCCCAATGGACGATAAGGCCCGCACGGCAGATAAGGTGGAAAAGGGCATCGACCGTCAGGCGTCTAAGGACAGACGTGTTCTGCCCAACACGGAGCCTGTGAACACGCGGGGCCTGCCCTCGGGACGATTCTCTCTCCCGGCAGGTCGGAGCAACAGCCAGGCTCATTCTCGCCGCCAACACGACCTCCACCCAGGGAAGAAGGACTGGGGATCCCAGGGGAGGGCGCCCACGTGGTCCTGCAGCTCTTGGGGAAGAGCCACCGCCAGCACCGCACACAGGGAGACCACAGCTCAAGTCTCCAAATGCCGAAGGTTTCCTAGGAAACACCTAACAACCAGAAAGAAGTCCTCATAGGTCAAGTTCTGTCAAAGAAGCAAGGACTGTCTAAAGAAATGTCATTAAACAGGCACCAACCTGATGAGCTCTGATTTTTAAAGTGCACCACACATCCTGTTAAGTTTTTACTGGAAGGTAAAATACCTATGAAAACCTGTGTGATACCCTCAGCGTACAACTCCGTGACCCGTCACAAACGGAACACGCCAGTGTGGACAGCATCGCGGCGCCCCCAGAAGTCCCTCCCCATACACGCCCTTCAAGTCCCCAGCCCACCCGAGTAACGATAATGCTGATTTAACAGCACAGATTCACTGTGCCTGTCCGTGTCACTTATGTAAATGGAATCACACGCTGTGTGCTATTTTGTATTTGGCTTACTGGATGCAACTCATGCTTGTGAAAGTCACCCACCCCAAAGGCCGCATGTAGCTCACCCCATACTCCGTCATGGGAGCGGGCGGGCCGCCGCGAGCATTCCTTTCACTGATGGGTGCTGCTCAGAGCCATTAAGAGCCACACTGCTGGCCACTGTTTGTGCATTTCCGTTGTGTCAGGTTGCACTTCCACGAGCAGCGTACAAGGGCCTGGCTCCTGGGCATCCTTGCCAACTTGGGCATCTTTTTGACATTGTTATTTTAGCCATTCTCGTGCTCATATAATAGTGCTGCTGACATGCTTCTAAAATGTATTCATTTGTTATACTTGGTTCGCTTCCAAAAAGGAAATGAAGTCAGCTTATACGAAGAAGATTAGATAGGAACAATTTTAAAGGTTTTTTAAAAGGCAAAATTGTAACGAAAGAGGGTAATTATATCAGAAACCTGTATCAGGAATGTTGGTGAGTGTCACAGTTCAGTGTAAAACTATTTCTGAAATTTCCAGCAGCGAACAGCTAAAGTGAAATGTGATGAGCCACAGAGCTACCAGTTTCTAGTAAAAGGAGTTTATAACAAATGGTCCAAAGGGGTTCTGTTCAGAGGCTGAGATCAGTGTTCACAACATAATGGATACTTTTCAGGCACAGTTTTATAAGATACAGAAATACTTTGGGGAAGGTTCTCTGATTTCTCAGTGCGTCTCTGTATGAGGTTTGACATAACCCTAAGCTGTGATTTGCTGAGGTAGTTCAATAACTAGGCTTCTCAGAGTGAACTGCCAGAGGGTATCTTGGACTTCCCCTTTCAGTGATCTTTGTCTTAGAAGGCTTTAAAAAAGTAATTTTCTCTTCTGATTATAAAGGTAATAAAAAGCTCATTCTTTACACACACACACACACACACACACACACACACACACACACAGGGGCACCTGGGTGACTCAGTCATTTAAGCATCCAACTTTATTTAGCTCAAGTCATGATCTCAAGGTTGAGGAGTTTGAGTTCCGCATCAAGCTCTGTGCTGATGGCTCAGAGCCCGGGGCCTGCTTCCAATTCTGTGTCTCCCTCTCTCTCTGCCCCTCATTCCACCCCCCCCCCACCTCTCAGAGATAAATAAACATTAAAAAAAAGAACAAGAAAAACAGAAATCAAACAGTAAACCCACCGCCCAAAGATAGCTTTCCAGAGTTTTCTATAATAAAAAATATTAATCACTATTTTTAATTCATACCCTCTTTCTTTTCCTTTTTTAAAATCAATAGTACTTTGTAGTATTTATTCTATTTAGTTACCAGTTCATTATTTTAACAGCTTTAGAAAAACTAATTTATTTATTTAACCAGAACTCTACTGAAATACAGATTATCCCCAACTTCTTGCTATGAAAAATATAAATCTTTGTGTCCATTTCTAGTTATTTCCTTAGAATACATTCACAGAAGTAGAGTTACTAGGTCAAAAAAGAATATGCACATAAAGGCTTTGCTACACCACCAAACTGCCCCAAACACTGAAAACTATTTACACCCCCATTAACCTGTCTGAGAGACCTTGTGTCCTTACGTCTCACTGGCCTGAGATATTATTTTTCTTGTGGGTGTTGGTACCATTTTCCAGGTTAAAAAAAGACATTTGTAGGGGCACCTGGATGGTTCACTCAGTTAAGCCTCGGCTTTGGCTCAGGTCGTTGTTTGTGAGTTCAAGCCCCACGTCGGGCTCTGTGCTGACAGCTCAGAGCCTGGAGTCTGCTTCGAGTTCTGTGTCTCCCTCTCTTTCTGCCCCTCCCTTGCTCACACTCTGTCTCTCTCAAAAATAAACATTTAAAAAATTAAAAAAAAAAAAAGACATTTCTTTTTGAATTCTCCGACCCTTCACTTTATAAGCAAGGGAAACACCATTTCATAAGTCTGTTGGCCGTGTGAATTTAATTTGTGCAGCACTATGGTGTTATCCTTCAATTCAGCCCATATATATTTATTACAAGCCTAACTGTTGCCAGGCACACTGTTGGGTACTCGGAATCCAGAAATGTACAAAAATGTAGAAAAATCTAAGACAACATCCCTCAGAAATCCCGAGGGTCGTACGTGTCAGCATCCTGGACTGACTGAGGAGCACTGCCCGAAACAAGTCTCTGCCTGTTAGCATCGTTCAAGGTGAGCGGTGCGGACAGCCACTTCCTCACTGACTGCTCCCGCGAGAGCACCTCACCTGCCTTCAATAGCCACAGGGGAACGACATGTGCCAAGTTTATCTGAAATATGTATCAAATTATTAGGGAAGAAGTCTGAGAGGAAATAAATAGAAACAAAAGACGGAAGGAGAGAACCCCAATCAAAAACAAACAAAAGACAGTCCAGACCCATGTAACAGGGTCAGGGTCAAGAAGGCCTGGGGGGTTGCTGCCGGGAACTTTGGGAAAGGCCTTCAGGGGCTGGTGCTCCTATAAGGACGGAAAGGAGAGGCCCCGTCTGAGAAACCGGGTGCTCTCTGCTCTCTGCAGTCCTGATTCCAGGTAGCCCTGAAATAGCGAAGTCTGAAGGACAGAGGGTCAGCACAGGAGCGGCGTGGCTGAGCTTGGGGCACCTGTCTCGGACCCTGTGGACTTGAGGACGCAGGCAGAAGGCTGGCCAGATTTTCTGAGGACAGAGCTCTAGGAAATCTTTCATACAACAAAGAACAGGATCCAGATTCAAACTCAAAAGATCAGAAGAGTCTGGACCAAGAAGCCAAAGCAGCGGAAAAGAAATTCAAGAGTAAAGTGTTAAGGTCTGAGCAGAGTCTTAAGAATTGTGACAAGCGAACCACAGAAGTAGAGAATGAAAAAGACCAGACTCACGGCAGTCACGCCGGAAGGACCGGGGTCCTCGCCAGCCAGCAGGTGAGGAGGCAGCTGGAGGAGCCAGCTGTCTGGGTCCCGCAGCACCCGGAGGGCCACCTGCTCCTTCTGCTTGGTAAGCAGCCACCCCTCAGCCAGGCTGGCAGATCAGCCACAGAAAGAAAACCGAGGTGCCCAAGGGGCTCAGAAGCCACCCCTAGGGCCACGTCAAGGAGAAACCTTGGAGGCGGCTCGAGACCACCTTTTTAAAAACCAGTACAGCTACCTCGTAGGTAAAGAGTGAAAGTCACGTATGGGTAGTCCGGAGACAGAAAAGGAACACGTAAGCAACAGGAATGTTCACAAGAGGTGCCATTTGTTGAGCGCCTACAATGAGCAGGTGATTCTAGGCCCAGCTGACCTCCGGGCCGCCCCCCCTGGAAAATGGGGACCATGAGTGCCAGTGCAGGGGTGGGGCGGGTGAGCTGTGCGTGTCAAGACCTCAAAAGAGGGCCTACACATCAAAGCTCTCAGGAGAGGGTGCCGTCAGTCCAGATAAAACCCCGAGTGTGAATGTTCACGGCAGCGTTACTCACATAAGCCCTGAGTGGGAACACCCCAAAAGCCCATCAGCTGAAGCGCAGGCGCACAGAACGCAGGACAGGCACACGGCGGACCTTACACAGCACAGAGAACGGAGGGCTGATCTCCTTGGGGCACGGCGTACCCCCAAAACACCACGCTTCACGAGAGAAGTCAGTCACAAAAGACCACACGTGGTATGAATCCAGTCACATGAAATGTCCCCAACAGGCTAATCCGCAGAGACAGAAAGAAGGTGAGTGACTTAGCCCCTAGGGGGCTGCAGAGGGAGGACTAGAGTGACTGCTCCCAGGCTGCTTCTAGGGGGGTGAGGTCCAGCTCAAGAAAAGGCTACTTTTCTTTTTTTAATGTTTTATTTATTTCTGAGAGAAAGAGAGAGCTCAAGCAGGGGAGGGTCAGACAGAGAGGGAGACACAGAATGTGAAAACAGGCTCCAGGCCCTGAGCGGTCAGCACAGAGCCCGACGTGGGGCTCAAAACCACGAACCATGAGATCACGACCTGAGCCAAAACTGGACATTTAACTGACTGAGCCACCCAGGCGCCCCTAAAAGACTACTTTTCAAAAGGAGCCCATTACCACCTTCATCTGATCCACACGCTTGGTGGGGCAGCTAGTTGACAGATAAGAAACAGAGCAGACACAGGCTCATGGCGCCGGGATCTAAACCAGCTCAAACCTGTGCTCCCGGTCACTCTGCTGGTTACACCTCGGAACAAACGAACCGAAGGAACAAAGAGGGTGATCGGAGCCGGGCACAAGACCAGAAAGTCCAACCATGCGAGCCGCACACCAGGCGGGCCGTGCGAGAGCAGTGCCCGAGCCTCATGACTGGTCCTGGCGGGGCCCGAGGGCGGCCCAGGGGGTCCCGCCTTGTGCTTTTCAAGCAGGAGCCAACGGACAACCTATTCCTGACCTTCCAAGTGGAAGGCTATGCTCTATTCTCTCGGTCCTAAATCTCAGAACACCACAACGGCGTTCCAATCCCATGCTGTTCCTTTAAGCTATTCTTGCTTCTGTATATTCAAGAAATCACAGTTTCCCCATAGTGTTTGAAAACCGTGCGTGTCTTTCCTCATCCAAACAGGATTCCAGTGCTAAGATTTATTTCCATCATCTGGCAGAAGGCTGGGCGCTCAGCGAGCCGCGGAGCCGCGGAGGGCAGCTGGCATACTCACTGTAAAGTTCATCTCCTTGATGGCCAGCTTCAGGTGTTCGAACCCCACAGTCACGGTGTACTGAGTGTAATTCAAGTAGCCGAGGTGAGCCACGATAATTTCCGCACACTTCTGCGAAGACACGAGGGAGAGCTGGGTCTTTAAAGCGAGTGAGGCCCTCCCCCGCCGACTGACCCACGAAGTAACACACTGCAACGACCAATGAGCGGGTGAACCGGCTCCGGGGAGCTCGGCGGAGCCCAGAAAAACGCAGACGCCAGCCCAAACCAGTTCTCGGGAAGAAAGAACCAGGTGGGTATTTGTGGAAACAATACACGGTTTACTATCATTAGAATCTTTCCACTTTGGATGATTCAAAACCGTGTCACCTGCACCGAAGAGGTAACCTACACAACCCAAGCGGGACCCTCGCACGAATACATCAGGGTGGGGGAGGAGGAGCCAAGACAACAAATCGGACCCTCCCCGCCCCCAGCCTCACTCTCCTGCCTGCGCACGTCCACAGCTGCTGCACAACGCCCGGGGCGGGCCGCGGCGTTCTCGCCCAAAGCCTGTCCTTCCTACGCGGAGCCCCTGTTGTCTGTTAGGGGGCCAGGCCCACAGCCCAGACAGTGGGAGCGATGGCCAGTGGGGTCACACAGGTGTGTGCGCATCTGGCTGTGTCTTGTACGATTAGGAACCGGCCCCCCTCTATTCCTGGGGGTGGTGGAGCCCTCACTGCGGACGGGGATGGGCACTCAGTGGCCCGTCAGCCGCGCCGCCTGGCACACCCCTCGGAAGTCCTCTCCGTGTCTGATGGAGCATAGTCTCCGGGTGGCACCTGTGACAGCTGTGGCTCTGAACAGGGCAGTCACCCCTACCCCTGATCCAAGGCTCCCCAAGCCATTGTCTGCATCATACGTGGGTGCACGTACCATGTGTACGTGTGTAAGTTTGTAAGAATTTTAAGGGTGTCTGTGTAGAAAGTTCTAGCTCCGATTCTTGGGATTCCAAGAGAATACAGTACCAAAGAATAATCAAGAGTGAGGGCTCCTTTTCCACGCCACCACTGGTGTCACTCGATGCTTTCGCTTAAGAGAGCACATATGTCATAGTGCAGCATGGTGACCAGTCACCGGCCAACGAACGCACTCACCCCCGCACAGGTGAGCGTCCTTGTCCGATTGTGAACCTTGTTGTGAATGAACATGGTGGTTCCATCTTGAGCTACACCGTCGACTTTAACCGTCATGAGAAAGCTCGTCTGAATAGATGTTTCTACAAGAGAAAGGAGTTCAGCGTCAGAGACCGTGTCAGGCACGTCACACTTGCAAAGGTCAAGAGCCCAGGAGGGTCCTTCGACCATGGCAGCCTCGGCACGTTTGAACACCTCACCCTTGTCAGCAGAGCAAAGCCGTTCCGTTAGGTTCTACTCCCAACCCGTTACCCCGGGGCCTCGGTAAAAACCTTCACTCCACATCCATCCGTTTTGATTCACAAAAGGGCAAGTATTTCATGGCTAATGAAATTTTATTTTTTAATTCCTCACATAAATGTTTAACTTCACTTCATACCAAAATAAAGTCAGATTTATTTTTGTTTGTATAATTTATTATTTTTCTGTTTTTATGTCCATTGTTTAAAAAAATCAGAGAATAAAAAATACTAATCCCTGGGTACCTGGGTGGCTCAGTTGGTTGAGTATCTGACTTTGGCTCAGGTCATGACCTCAGAGTTTGTGAGTTTGAGCCCCGCATTGGGCTCGGTGCTGACACCTCAAAGCCTGGAGCCTGCTTCCAGTTCTGTGTCTCTCTCTGCCCCTCCCCCACTCATGCTCGCGCGCGTGCACGTGCTTCAAAAAAATAAAACACTTATAATCCCATCACCTAGAGATAACCATAATTAACACATTGTGTCCATCCTTCCAGACCATTTTCTAGACATAAAAATACACAGTAATGCCAAATTTCTTTATGCTTTTTAAAATGCTATACAAAAGCGGTGCGCCTGGGTGGCTCAGTCAGTTAAGCATCTGAGTCTTGGGTTTCAGCTCAAGTCACAACTTCATGGTTTCATGAGTTCCAGCTCCACACTGGGCTCTGTGTAAACAGTGCAAAGCCGGCCCAGGATTCTCTGTTTCCCTCTCTCTCTGCCCCTCCCCCACTTGCACTGTCTCTCTCTCAAAATAAATAAACTTAAAAAATATTATGTTATAAAAAGGGATTAATTTTTTTTGTAATATACATTGTTTTTCCTTTAATTCGCTGCAGTCATGGGGTTATCTTTTCAAATTCTCAACCAAAACACCTCGTCTGATCGCAGAACAGGGAGAACAATGCAGGTGATCATCTCTTCAGCCTCCCACCCCCCGCCTCGGTCCGTACCTAGTGCTGCTCTGGACGAACAGAGCCGACGCATCATAGACCGTGGGTGCCGCAGGCCTGGGCTTCCCAGCCTCGGCAGCACTGATACTTTGAGGCCAGACGGCCCTTTGTCAGGGTCTGCCCTGTACACTACAGGACCTTTAGCAGCATCCCTGGCCTCCTCCCTCTAGATACTAGTAACACGCCTCCTCCCCAGTGGTGACAACCACGATGTCACCATGTTCCTCGTCACTGCCAAGTGTCCCCGGTGGGGGGGGGGGGCAGAACCATCGCCTCAGGGCATCAGAACTTAATTCTCTCCCAGGACCCCATGGAAAATGGCTGCTGTAGCAGCACCTACACTATGCAGCCACTGAGCTCAGCTGATGGGTGCTCCCTGAGAGCGGAGGAGTGCTCCCTGAGAGCTGACGGGTGCTCCCCGAGAGCGGACGAGTGCTCCTTGAGAGTGGACTGTTGCTGACTTTTTTTTTGTTTGTTTTTTATTTTATTTTGAGAGACAGAGAGTGAGTAGGGGAGGGGGAGAGAGAGAGGGAGGCACAGAAATAAGAGCAGGCTCCAGGCTCCGAGCTGTCAGCACAGAGCCCGATGCGGGGCTTGAACCCATGAATTATGAGATCATGACCTGAGCCGAGGTCGGACGCTTAACCAACTAAGCCCCCCAGGTGCCCCAATGCTGACTTACTGCTACCTTACTCTGGAAGACTCTGGCAGACTTGTAAGGGGCCTCCAATTTGTTGCTATTACAGAGAATAATGACCATCCTTGTGATCCACCTTTGAACACTTGTTCAAAGATTTTAAAGATCCCTCAACCTTTCGAATATGGTGCTCTGTACAGACAAACCATTCCGAAATGCCAGACTTCAGACCTTCTGATTGCTCCAACTCAACAACACACGTGAGCCACAGTTGCTGATTGTAGGTAGACAGTGGGTTGGAAAGGATTTGAACTGGCTTCAGCTAAGACAAAAACGAAAAAAAATGTTAAGTGACTCATAGGACCTTTTCATTCAGTCTATCTTAATACACAAAATTTACATTTAGTAACAAAGGTTGGCATGTTAGCTCAGAAATATGTGGCTTTCCTGTAGACAATGTAAGTGACATTCTGCCTCCGGATAAAGGAAGGACTTTCTACTGCAATCACCTCTGTCACGTGAACACCTCCAAGTCCCACCGCCTGCAGCCCTGGGCTCACATTCCTACTTAAATACCAAGAAAAGGCCAACTTGGAGAAAAAAAGTAAAAGCCCATGTGATGAGATGTGTCGTTAAGATAATAAAGGACATCAAAGATGTATTTCCATATTCACAGGAATCATTGCTGGTACCAACATGTCAGACCTGTTGCTGGTGAGGCCGGCTGTCTTCAGCTTTAGCAAAGTCTTAACACCGCTGGAGAGAAAAATTAGAGGGGACGATTCTGCCAATGACACTTCTGGCAGTGTCCACTGAAAACCGTAACACTGGTTTCCGCAGCCGTGGGGTAGAGAATACTGTGTTTGGAACCCACCCACCCGGGGTCCCAAAGAAATGCATTATTTGAAGGCGTAGTCTTGCGTGTAAATATGTCATTTTTGTGTTTTAAACGCCCGGTGCCTGAAGGCGCGCCCGAAGCCACCAGGGGGTCTAGCATGTCGCAGAGCAAGTCCGTTTGGTGGGAAGGCTGCTATTGTTAGTGTCAAAAAAGGACTTACATCTCGAGAGACAGGAATTTTAAAAAGACCAAACAGAGGTCAGTAAGCTCCCTTACCACACCTCTTCAGATCAGATCCTCAGGGCAAGAAATAAAGAAAATAAGCACAGATGCCAACAGGCTACCTAACCAGGGGGCCCCTTCAAACTCGGAATAAGAAGGGAAAATGTTGGAAGCCATTTCTGAACTGAAAAAGAATTAAAAGGTAAGCTTTTGGACATTTTTGTCCTTTGGCTATTTTGAAAATCTTAAGGACGAAAACCCACTAACTAGAGAGCTAGGAGAAGGAAGACCAGGGGATATTTGGGGGCAAATAGTCGGACAGAAACATGTCGTGAGGCCGTGAGAATGCGGGACACCTGCATTCAGTTTACAGGCACAGACACCGTGTCGGATGTGCGGGAAAACAAGGGCTTCGGCGGTTTGGGCTCTCCTGGGTTAGCATTTCTGGAAGAGGGCTCAAGTTCTCCAGCTGGAAGGACCTTTGTCTCTAAACACAGTGAGGAATCAACTCCGTGAAAAAAAGAAAAGAAAAAGCATTTTTCATTTAAACCGAGTCGATGCAAGGAACGCCAAACAGCCGTCAGGCTGCCCTGTGCCCGCTGAAACCCGCCACGGTCACTGCATCTTAACTTGCACAAACCCAGGAAAAGCCAGCCAGCTGCCTGAGTGAGCACTGTCAGGCCCACAGTCCAGGAAGAGCCGCGGGCGACAGGAATGGGGGCGGGGGTGGGGGGGGACGTTTAGAGCTCTCGGGGAGGAACCGTGGCAGGTAACACCACCGGCCGCCCGAGGTGCTGCGGTATTTAGTGACCCGGAAGTTTACAGGGCCCCACCGGCTGCCACTTCGACCCAGTCTTACCTTTTTACTATTATTTAGGGAGAAATTAGCTGCGGAGGTCTGGATCACTTTGGGCCCTAAAAAATGTAACAGAGAAGGAAAAAAAACATGTTATATCTATGTCAATAACTTACTGATTTTCACTTATAAAATTTTTTTAATGTTTATTTCTGGTGGGAGGAACAGTGCATGAGCAAGGGAGGCGGAGAGAGAGGGAGACACAGGATCTGAAGCAGGCTCCAGGCTCTGAGCTGTGAGCACAGAGCCAGACACGGGGCTGGAACCCACAAACCATGAGATCATGACCTGAGCTGAAGTCGGACACTTAACTGACAGCTGCCCAGGTGCCCCTATTGATTTTTTCAAATGCCAAGGAAGACTCACATTATGTAGCGGTGGCCCTATCTTCCTGGTCTGTCCTTAGGGGACATATAAACACACACAGACACACAACATCCACTCTGTGGCACTTGGTGACTTCCCGGCCAGGCGACTACCACGTGACCACCACACGATGTGTGTGACTTCACAGGATCTACGTATGCAAAACCTCTCCTTCGCTTTCAGTGAGGGCTCACTCTGGAGTGCTCGGATCCAAGAGACCATTAATGACACAAATGTGGTCTATATATTTTGTAAAGTGTAATGATTTCTGCTTAAAAAATAGACACATTTATCTGTTTGTCCAATTAATCGAGTCTTCCAAAAATATGTATTGAACTCAGGATATAAAAAAGCAGAAAATATATGAATGTATACTCTAGGCTTCTCCTGAAATAACAGATCCGTAAGCTTCCTGGAATCCTACAATGTAATTTTTCAGAGCTTTGGCCTTTTTAAAGAAGTAATCAAAGGAAGCAGTATGAAGCAGGTTTTAATTTAATTTGTTCTGCGACAAATCACTCTCAGTGGGGATGCTGGTCTTCTGGGCGGCCTGGGTGACCACCCCCGGCCTGCGGCCAAGGGGCCCCCGGTACCGGAGGACATACTCGGGTGTGCACAGCAAGCATGTTACGAGTATGTAAGCATAAGCGATGTAGCAACACGTGTCCGGAACGTTTATGAATCTGAGAGGCTGAACCTGTGTGGGAAGGAAATAAGGCAGTCTGCTTTCTCAGGAAGAATGAAGACCTAGGAGTCAGAAAGTCCACACTCCAGTCTTAGCCAACTTGGCTTTCTGAATCTCAGTTTTCATATCTCCAAAATGAGGGTGACTAACCCAGTGGTCGCTAAGGCACGCCTAATTCTGAAATCCTAACAACATTACCACAGGACATGGGATGATTTCATGTCACCCTGACTGGGCCCTGGGGTGCCCAGATACTTGGCTAAATGTGATTCTGGTGAATCAGTGGACAGAGGAAAAAAGATGGTCTTCCCAGTGTGGGTGGGCCTCGTCCAAATGGTTGAAGGCCTGAACAGAGCACAAGGCTGAGTGAGGGGGAATCTGCTCTCTTGCCTGGTCTTGTCCTCTGTCTTCAGGCCGGCACACAGACCCTCATCTGTTTCCAGACACAGACTGGAACGTACCTGGCCCTGCTGGGCCGCCAGATCTTGGAACTCTCAGCCTCCGTCGTCATGTAAACCAGGTCCTTATAATGAATCTCTCTTTCCTCTCCACCCCTGCCCCTCTTTCCTGGTCTCCTTCTCTCTCCCTCCCCCCTCCTATGCATGTGTACGTCTCTGTGTGTGTGTATTTATATATATAATACATCCCAGAGTTTGGTTCCATCTCTCTGGAGAAGCCTGACTAATACAGAACTTAGCCCTGACAGTGGCTGTAGAGGAGCAGAATATTAATAATGGGCTTTTTCTTTATTGGTTCTGGGGTTTCTGGAATTGGTTCTCTAATCGGATTAGATTTAAAGATGCTAATGATTGGAATGTCTGAGTGGCTTACTCAGTTACGTGTCCCGCTTGATTTCAGCTCAGGTCATGATCTCACAGTTCATGGGATCAAGTCCCACATCGGGCTCTGTGCAGACAGTGCGGAGCCTGCTTGGATTCTCTCTTTCCATCTCTCTCTGTCCCTCCCCCGCTCCCTCTCTCTCTTTCAAAATAGATGGATAAACTTAAAAAAAAGTTTTTTTTTGGAAACTAACAAACAGAATGAGGTTGACTGGTTGTTCCTGACGTCCCTGGACGACACGGTCAAAGAAAAGGCGAGCTCGGGGGTTGGAATTTCCCGCTCTTGGCGCTGTGTGCACGATCCGACAGCTCCTGGGCGCCCCCACGGAGACCCCTGTCACCCGCAGCCACGGGCTGAGCACTGAAGATCAAGCCCAGAGCCTCGTCCTGCACGTGGCGGGACTGTAACAGCAGCGGGACAGCGGCCTCACAGGCTGCTCGCTGTGGGAGGGCGCTGACGGGGGCGCAGCGGGGCCTGGTCTGGGGCGCACACGAGGGTTCTGAGGAACCGGGGCGTGGAGCTGCGACATTTCAGTGCGTCTTCTTTGCCACCAGAAGACTCCTCCCCATTCCCACCTCCTTCCCACCTCCTTCTGAGGCGAAACCCCTGCATTACCGAAGGAAATGGTCTCCCCCGAGGGACAATGGAGATTCTGCTGAGCCACTTCCCCTCTTTGCTTCTAGAACAATACCAAGACTCAATCCCAGCAGGCCCCTCAAGGGGAGGTACCGAGTGTGACCCAGGAGGAGGCGCACTACACTCTCCGAGACCCACTTGAGGTTTTCTGATTTATACAGAGAGAAACCTGGGGAACGTGTGTGGAAATGCCCACGGAGGAGGTGGGGAGCACGGTGGGAGGAAGGAAAGTTGGATCAGGCCGGCCACGGGCTCACTCGGCAGAGACGCTGCGCCGCGTGCTGGCGCTCGGGAGTCAGCGAGGGCCACACCTGCCTTGGCCTAATGAGAGGAAGGGATTCGAGGGCGTGGGGAGACTGGAACACCGGGGTGGGTTTGTCACCTAAGACCTGCTGGAAGAGTCGAGAAGACAGAGCTCTCGCCACTCCTCTGAGGAGCACGTTTGTGAGGGGAGCCCCGCATCCTGAAAGCTCCGCTGCTGCCCCGCTCGGCAGGCGCCCATAGAGCAGGGCCTCTGCTCACAAAAGCGTCATCAAAACCAGCATCACGTTCCCAGAGCGACACCAGCCATGAGGCCTCCCATCGCCCTACCTGAAAGGTCCCCACCACACCCTGTTCAACTCGCCTATGGGGCCCGGGCCGAAGGCAGGGGAATCCTGGAGGGGGCAGTAGGTCACCATCAGCTGAACCAGGGGGTGGTTCCGACCTCAGCTGCTCTACCCGGCAGGGGCTCATCACGTGAGCAAATTCTCACATCCTTTGGGACCTGACGGGCGCCATTTTCTCCATCCCCGAGAATGAGGCCCACCAGAGGCCAGGCCAGCAGTCCGCCTTCGCTGTCCTCCCTGGGAGGAAGGGCAGGCTTCCAGCCCTGCATCATAACTCAGCTCGCACGGATCTTGCTCCTCTTGCCCTTCCACACATCACCATGCTGGCCCATTGCGCTGACGACATTATGCTGCCCGGGCCTGGTGAGCAAGCAGCAGCAGCTGCTCAGGGTGCCTGGGTGGCTCAGTTGGTTAAGCGTCTGACTTTGGCTCAGGTCATGATCTCACGGTTCGTGGGTTCAAGCCCCGCGTCGGGCTCTGTGCTGACAGCTAGCTCAGAGCCTAGAGCCTGCTTCCGATTCTGTCTCCCTCTCTCTCTGACCCTCCCCTGCTTGTGCTGTGTCTGTCTCTCAAAAATAAATAATAAAAAAATGTAGCAACTCTCTAGACTTACTGGTAGGACACTTGCACGTCGGAGAACAGGAAACAAATCTGGTTAAAATCCAAGGGCCTTCTACCTCAGTGAGATTCCCAAGGGTCCCATGGTGTGCACCACGGCCAGAGATCCCTTCTGAGGTGAAAGACGGACTGCTGTATTTGGCCGCCTACCACCCAACCAGAGGCACGATGCCTAGCCAGCCTCACCTATTTGCATTTTGGAGGCAACGTGTTCCTCACTTGGGTGTCATACTCTGGCCTATTTACCTCGTGACCCAAAAAGCTGCAAGTTTCGAGTCGGGACCAGGACAAGAGAAGGCTCTCCAACAGGTCCAGGTGCCGTGCGAGCTGCCTGCTGTGGCGGCCACGTGACCCAGCAGGCACACAGGGGTCTGAGATGTCAGCGGAGGACAAGGATGTCATGTGGAGCCTTTGGCAGGGCCCACAGCTGAGGCTCAGCGCAGGCCCTTGGGACTCTGGGGCAAAGCCTTGTCGCCCCCTCCCCCAGATTGCCACGCCCCTTGTGAGACACAACTCTTGCCTTCCTGTCGGGCCTTAGAGACTAAACAACCAGTGGGCCACCAAGGTACCAGGAGACCTGAGCTGCCCACCATGAGCTGGGTGCTACCTGACCCACCGGGACACAAAGCTGGACACGCACAGCAGCTCTCTGTCATCCGACAGAAGGGGTGCATATGTGATCGGGCCCGAGCGGGCCCCGAAGGCACAGTAAATCCATCTATATCAGTATCCTCATGTATCCTGTCGGTGGGTCTCTCTGGAGCACCTGTGCAGCGGCACTCGCTGGGAAGCAGGGAAGGGACGGGGAAACCCTGACCGCGTTCCTGTCTCAGCCCCGGCGCATCACTTCGCAGTGTCGCAGGGGTGGGACAGGCTGCCTCTAATCGCGGATGTGGCGGCAGACGGCGGCCGAAGGAAACGAGGTGGCGGAGGCCCCATGAGACTGCAGACCACGAGAATATGAACGTCCCTCCTGCCGATCTTAGAAGAACAGTTATGAAAACCAAGGAAGACAGTAAGATGACTGATGCGCCCTGTGCTGTGACTAATGTAACCTACTCCCTGATGACTTCACGGGCAGGAAAAGAGGAGGCTACCATTGCTACTGTCACCATCATTTTCGTCATCAGCGGGCACACAGTACATCAACAGACCCCTCTCCCCGGCTTCCTTGGGCCATTCACCCAGCCCACATCCACAGCAGGTTAAGAAACTAATCTTTGGGGGGCACCTGGGTGGCTCAGTCGGTTGAGCGTCTGACTTCGGCTCAGGTCATGATCTCACGGTTCGTGGGTTCGAGCCCCGCATTGGGCTCTGTGCTGACAGCGAGCTCAGAGCCTGGAGCCTGCTTTGGATTCTGTTTCTCTCTCTGCCCCTCCCCTGTTCACTCTCTGTCTCTCAAAAGTAAACAAAAAGGGAAGGAAGGAAAGAAGAAAGGGAGGGAGGGAGGGAGGGAGGAAGGAAGGAAGGAAGGAAGGAAGGAAGGAAGGAAGGAAGGAAGGAACTAGCTTTTGGAGGCCCAGCCGCCTCTGGGACAGGCGAAGCCTAAGTGTCACTTGACTTACTAGGAAAGGCCGTAGTTAAACACCCACCAGAAACCACCCTCTGTGAAAAAGAGAGCTAAGAAAGAAAGAAGAAACAACCCGCATAGGCTCCTGGTCTCCTCCCCTCCCCCCACCCCTTCCCGAAGACAGGGCTGAGGAGACTGAGTCTCCGGGAACCTGCTGAAAACGGGTCGACCTCTCCGGTTCTGTTTTCCATCTGTGTGAAAGGGGCTTAGACTGGATGATTTCAAAGGCATTTCCAAAGCTGAAAGCACTACGGTGCGGCTCTTCCCCTCGGACCGCATGTTCTAGAACCCCAGGGCACCTGGTGCCCTGAGCACAAGGCGAGAGCCAATCCGCGGGTCCCCTCTTGCGATGAGCTCGGGACGTCACTAGAGCGGCCTCCTGGTCCCCCCGGGTCACCCCAGCCCGTGCTCACGGCCACCGCAGGCCCTCCCCAGAATCCGCTGTGCCGGACCGTTCACACGGCCCGCGGCCCTCGTTGGCCAGCACGTCCCGGACTCGCCAGCACCCGGGCTGGGCCACAAGCACAGGAGACTCCGCAGCGGTGCTGGACTGTCCCCTAAAAGGTACCCGGTCCAGGCCGCCCAGTGCTGCCGAGCTGAACTCCAGCCCTGGCCGCTCGGTGGGGCAAGGCCAGGGTTGCCCCTCGCCCAGCGGGTTCCGGCACTTCACCCCCCACAATGGCGCCCTTGGCGGGTGACAGCGAGGGGGGACAGCTTAGCGGGGCTGAAAACTGTGTACCAAGGTAACTGTAATGACAAAATGATCAAAACTGTGCCTTACCTTTGATCCCAACGAAGACGGTCAGGCCAAAACAGGCGAAGACGACGACGAACACGAGGACAAAGTGGCGCTTGGAGAGCGTGTACAGCCGCATGGGCGCCAGCCTGCGGAGAAGCCGTGGGCGAGGGTCAGGCAGGGGTGGCCGAGGCCGCATCGCAGGAGCAGGCCTACCCGGAGCCGGCTGCCTGCCTGACCAAAACGCCTCAGGGGCCACCGCACAGTGGGTGACTGTCCCCTAAGTCCTGGGTCAAGTGCTCCGGGGAGAGGGCTGCTCTGCGTGCGGCCGGTTACACCCCTGCTCGTGGCACGAGTGTGTGCTGTGGCTGAGGCCCACCCAGGGCGAGTTTCTCCACGCCACCCACGCGGTGGCTCAGCCCTCTCCACACCCCTGCCTTCCGCGGCCTGAGCAGAGCCCAGGTGCGCGGAGGACCCCGACTCACACGGGCACGGGCTTTAGCCGCCCGCTGGCACCATCAAGCCCAGACTGGGGAGCACAGGTGCCGCCCGCGCACATCCTCCCCCCTGGCCCTCCGGGGAGCCCGCAGCCTTACGCTTCCCGTCCAGGGCCCCGCACAGCCTCACACCTGCACCAGCCCGCGTGGCGGAGCTCAGCCTGGCCTTCCCTGAGCGAGCCGCCCGCGGTCTTCTGGGACTCCCTCCAACGTGGAGAGCAATGCCACGGGTGCCCCCACCCCCATCAGGACATCCCCCCACTCACTCCCAGTTTCTCCTCTGGTCAGAATACAATGGCAGTGGGGAGGGATCGGTTCTTAAGAACACCCTTCCTCAGGCGCCAGCAGAAGAAAAATCCATGAAGGACCCGACTGAAATGTTTGAGTCCTCCCTGCCGCCTCCACACGCAGGCAGGCGCAAGGGACACGTGTGTGTGTGTGTGTGTGTGTGTGTGTGTGTGTGTGTGTGTGGCTGTGTTTCAGCTCAACCTGCCTGCGTAGAGGCGGCGACCACTACCGAATCACCTAAAGAGGAGCCCCATGAGCCCAAAGAGGCGGGGGACGGGCGGGGCATTCATTTTGCTTTGCTCTTTCCACTCATCTTCCTCCCGTAGCATGTCCTGGTCTCGGGAGTGGGGACAGAGGAGGGACTGCTCACACCCCCGGACGGTGTGCACACGCCTGAGACAGGGAGGGCCAGGCTTAGAGCTGAGACGGAAGGAAAGTGTGTTTGTTTTTCTGGAAGGTGCTGCGTGTACACACACAACCTTCCCTCTGCGCGGCTGACGATTCCAGTTCCTGAACAGGAAACCAGCTGGGCGGTATCTCAGGGCAAAGGTGGGGCCCAGGAGCCACCTTGGCGCAGACGTGGCCCGGCTGACCCCAAGCCGGCTCCCTCCGGCAGGACCCACCAGGCCTTTGTGCGAGTGAACTCTGAGGTCAGCGTCACCGTGCTTCGCTGAACGCCAGCCCCAGTGAAGAAACAAGTGCCCCGGTCTCTTCCTTCTGGACTCAAGTCCAAAGGCTGACCCACGAGCGACCCTGCCGTGCGCGAGAAACAAGGGCCAGTGAATGAAGAAGTCTGACCCCAACTCTGATTCTGGATCTCAATGATGGTAAGAAGCCTCAAAGTCTCAACATATTAGAGCCAGAGAGGGCCGCTGGGAGGAAGTCTAACCCCTCTGGCTTACACATGGGGACACTGGGGTCTAGACACCGCAGAACGCCTGCCCGAGATGTCACAGCTCTGCCCCTTGGTCGGAAGGAGGCTCAGGGAAGCAGGGAGAGCTGAGGGACCCACCTCCGCCCTGGCCCTTCTGGAGAAAGCCCTGTGGGGGCGGGGCAGCGTGTGAACAAGGTCCTCTTTGTCATTTCTCTGCCAGCCCCAGGTGTCGAGGCTAATAATGCAGATCCTTAGCACGGTTTGCAGAAGGGAGGATTTCTGTGCAGCTGCATGGGGCATTTTCACTTGGGAAAAACACTGCACAGAGCCAAACGGACTAGATGCTGGGAAAATGCCTGTAGCTCACAGGACCGCACCGATGTCGTGTCTCAGCTCTGATGAACGAGCCGCGGGCGGGACGCTAGCAAGAGGGGAAGCTGGGTGGAGGGGGTGCAGACACACTCTGCTATCTCTGCCATGCTTCCGTAAGCCTAAGGTTGTGTAAAACATTACAGAGGCATCTGCGGCACCCCACTCTGCTGCCCTCGGGGCGACCTGCTCCCCCCAGTCCATGCTGAGCCTCTGAGGGGCACGGAGGGCCCCTAGCCCAGGCGAGAGCCCAAAAGACGTTACTTGGAAGCAGAGAAAAACAGAGTAAGAATAATTATATTTAAATTTTGATTTCTAAGACACACGATCATTAAAACACGTCATCAATCATTTGTCAGAAAAGCTCAGTTATTTAGCAGATGCGAGGGAGTGGGGAGAAAAAACACAAGCAAGCCAACGGGAGCACGAGGTCACGTCCCGGCAGGTCAAACGCCCGCCCAGGGACACTGTGCCAATCTCCTCTTCCCAGCGCTCGGTACAAATCTGGTGCTTCCCTTCCTTAAAACTGGTACCTATAGGGCACCTCAGTAAAGCGTGCGGCTTCGGCTCAGGTCATGATCTCACAGCTCATGGGTTCAAGCCCAGCGTTGGGCTCGGTGCTGACAGCTCAGAGCCTGGAGCCTGCTTCAGATTCCATGTCTCCCTCTCTGCCCCTCCCCCGCTCACATACATTCATGCTCTCTCTCAAAAATAAATAATAAACGTTAAAAATTTTTTTTAAACTGTTACTTAAATCCAATTTATTGCAGATTTTCCTGGTTCAAAAGTCAGGCCCCACCCAACTCAATGGAAAAAAGACACAAAGAAAGCAGAATAAGCCCCTTGCTTGAGAAGCTGTTCGGGCACAACCTGGGCTGTGACCTAGGCTTGCTGGGGACAGGCCGGGCAAGGAGCCACGTTTCTACTGTCTTCCAGCGGCAAACCTTCCCGGCATCCTCACTCTGGGGACCTGGGGTCCGAGGACTCCCTCCGGCCACAGGGTGCCGGGGGCCAGCGCCAGCACCGAGACGGCTCGGTTCCGCACGGCGGTGCCTCCTCTCCAGGGCTCCTGCTCCCGGCTTCGTGTCTGAAAACTTCACAGCAGTTCGATAAAACTCCAGGGACTTCCAAAACCTCAGGAACAGCTTTCTATTCGAGACCAATCACAGCTCTGCATCGTCATTCAGTCAAAGCAGTGACAGTGAGATGCCAATGTAAGACAGGAGTGGCAGCGGCGGGGAGGGGAGGCCGCTCCCCAGAGGGTCTCGTTTCACGTCTCACCCTGCCGGCCGCCCACTACCACCTCCTGCCTGACCCAGGCTTCTGGTGCTTTCTCTGCCTACCCCCCACTTCACCTCCCAACAAACCTACACTAACCGACGGCCCAGGCACGTCTCCGCCCTATGATCAGGCCACCAGTGGAAGGAATGTTCTCTGAGTGCTCAAGAGGCCGCTGATCCAGAAGCGTGACCCACCCTGCCTCTCCGGTCACCCACGCCCCCACTGCGTGGACTCTCCAATGCTGGGCCATCTCCCGCTTCCTCTCTAACGCTTCTTCCCACCTCCAGGAACCATCCCCACCTCCTCCCTGCCTCTGATCCCACTCTGAGACCACGGGATGTTCTCACTTGCGAGTCTACACCACTTTATGGTCAATAAGTTTAAAACTGAGCCCATTAAAAAACAAAATAACAAATTAAAACGCTGTTTCCCCTGCCCATTTCCTGACTCTCCCCCTTCTCCAGTCCCACATCCTGCAACCTTGGCATCACCTCTGACGATGCCTCTATCTCAGCCACCCCACGCCTGCGGCCAGCCAGGAGGGGCGCCTCGCTTCCTAACTTCTCCTTCCCCATGTGGGGGCCCGCAGCCCAGGCCCTGGCCACCCCCTGCCACGGTCACTGCCACAGCCTGCCGGATGTCTCCCTGGTGCTGCGCCCCTGCTCACACGCTGTCCCCGCATAGCAAGCCTCTGGGGCTCCCCGTGGCCACGCCATCAAGTTCAAACTCCTCCTTATGGCCACCACGGTCCCCCTAATTCCTTCCCCACCATTTCTCCACGCTGCCTGTACCCTGCATGATTACCTCCTTCCCTGCTCACACGACTGCCTCCAGAGAAGTACTACCACTGTCCCCACTTCCCAGAAGAGAGAGCTCAGACTTACAAAGGAGGTGGTCTGCCCTAGACCAGCAAGCTGCAGAGTGGCTGAGGCGGTGCTCAAACCCAAGCATCAGGATCCGGGCTTCAATTCTATGGTGTTTCCCAGCACGGTGGCGCCAGACCCCAGCCCAGCCCGTTCACAGCCTGCTCTCCCGACGTGAAACGCTCTCTCTTCCGCACACCAAACCATCGAAACCTGCCTCAGCAGGGCTCCCCGGCATGTCCCACCTCCTCCGGGAAGCCCGCCCTCCCTCCCCGTCTCTCGAGTCCTTAACCTTTACAACACACGTAGCCTGCGCGGCACAGCCGAGGGACCCATCCACCCGCACGGATGCCGGACACAAGGAGACACCTCCTCAACTTTATTAGTTCTCTCAAGAGAGTTCGTGTACTTCCCTCGCGTTGGTGTAAGACACTAGGGAGCAGGGAGAGGACTCGCCATTTCCCCAGACGCCCTGGGCAAGTCGGCACGGCACACGGGGGGATCCTCTACCCGGACAACCAGGGCAGGACGGCCCCGTACGAAACCCCGCTGGCTCAGGGCAGCTGTCCCTCCTCCTCTTCTGGATGGGACCAGACCGCAGCCTTCCCCGCCAGGCCCGCGTCTCTTTTCACACTCGGGCATTTGACACACATACTCCAAACTGCAGACCTCCTTGGAGCCCCTTGAGCCTTGGAAGACCTTTCAGATGCAATGGAACAGACGGTCCCCTGAGCATCGGCTTGAACTGTTCAGGTCCCTTCTAAATTTATCTCTATTTGATGGGTGATTAGAATATCACCCAGAGGGGCGCCTGGGTGGCTCAGTCGGTTGAGCGTCCGGCTTTGGCTCAGGTCACAATCTCACGGTTTGTGGGTTCGAGGCCCGCGCCGGGCTCTGTGCTGACCGCTAGCTCAGAGCCTGGAGCCTGCTTCACATTCTGTGTCTCCCTCTCTCTGACCCTCCCCTGCTTGTGCTCGCTCTCTCTCTCTGTCTCTCAAAAATAAATTTAAAAAACATAAAAAAATTAAAAAATATTTTAAAATATCACCCAGACACGTCTCCTAGAGAAATCAGAAACACCTTTACTGGAAAGCCAGTCCCCACACTGAAGCCATCATCCAAATGGCTGCCACAGTGCGTCTTCATCACTATCCCCCAGGGCCTGCCTCCAGGGACCGTGAGGTTTGTGCCCTGAAGCCACCAACACCGCAAGAGGACTGCAGGAGCCCCATCCCGCAGGGCCCTCTGCAGCCAGGCGTCGCGGTCACCACTGTCTTGCCAGGACACATCTGCGTGGCGCTGCCCTCTGCCCTCTCCCCGGTCAGCTCTCCGCAGCGCCGTCATCCAGCTCCAGGCGGACAATTCCGCGTTCACAGCCCAGCCCAGCGGAGCCCCAAACTGACGGGGAGCACCTCTGTGACCCTCCACTTGTGTATCTGTAGGCGGCCAGGATGATGCGTCCAAAGCCGGACTCCAGATCTTCCCCCGTCCCCATCCCACGGAGCCTCCCGACCCCGTCTCCGGAGCCCCTTGTCCCCGTCCCCGGAGCCCCCTGACCCTGTCCAGCGGAGCCCCGTGACCCCGTCCCCAGAGACCCCTGACCCCGTCCTGCAGAGCCTCCTGACCCCGTCCCGTGGAGCCCCCCGACCCCGTCCCGTGGAGTCCCCCGACCCCGTCCCACGGAGCCCCTTGTCCCCGTCCCGCGGAGCCTCCCGACCCCGTCCCGCGGAGCCCCCTGAACCCGTCCCACGGAGCCTCTTGTCCCTGTCCCCGGAGCCCCCTGACCCCATCCAGCGGAGCCCCCTGACCCCGTCCCCGGAGCCCCACGTCCCCGTCCTGCGGAGCTCCCTCCCCCCATCCCCACACACACAGGATGGGGCAGCCCAGCCTTCCAGGGGCTCAGGCTGAGACCTGGGCAGTCACCTTTGACAACTGTCTTCTCCTCACTCCCTGCATCTAACACAACAACACAGCCTTCAAAATGCATCATGTCGTGGCCCTTCGCCGTCCCCCAGTCAGGCCACCCCTGGGTTTCCCGCCTCGGGCCTGAGCGCCCACACTCAGCTCTCGGCCTCGCTGCTCTGAAAGCCAGGTGCACTCACCCTCAGTCCAGAACTCTCCAGTGGCTTCCCTATGACTGTGAGTGACAGCCCAACACCCCACAACTGTCCCTGCCACGCCTGTGACATGACGGCCCGTGTCTCTTTGGACACAACTCGCCCACCATAATCCCCACTTGATTCTAAAGGAGGAACGGGAGCCATGGGAGATGAGGGGATTTCTCGGGGACCAGGGCAGAAGCACCACCGCTGTCTGCCCAGGGCCACACTCTGCCTCCTCCTGCCCGGGCCCCCTGCCCTCGAGACCAGCCTCCCCCTCCCCGACCCCCCGCACCAGGGCCCTGAGCCTTCGGGAAACCAGCCAGGCACTGCCACATAGGGATTCCCCGCCTCAGGAAGGGGTGTGTGAGAAGAGTCTCCTGTCTCGGGGGAGGGGGGGAGAATGCGGGTGAGCGCTGCCCCGTGGCTGCAGCCACACCGCCTGTCAGACGGTGGACAAGGCCGGCGGGCCAGACGGACAGCCCGGGATGGGAACCACCCAGGCCACCAGGACACAGAGCTGCCCAAGTAGCCCGGGACATGCCCACTTCAAGTTCCAGACGCCCCTGAGTTTAAGCCACCTTCCATGAAGTTCTGTCAGAACCAAAAGCTTCTGGGGTGCCTGGGTGCCTCAGGTGGTTACACATTCAACTTAAAAAAATTTTTTTAATGTTTTTATTTATTTTTGAGAGAGAGAGAGAGTGCGAGAGCGTGAGCAGGGGAGGGTCAGAGAGAGAGAGGGAGACACAGAATCTGAAACCAGGCTTCAGGCTCTGAACTGTCAGCACAGAGGCCGATGAGGGGCTCGAACCCACGAACCGTGAGATCATGGCCTGAGCCGAAGTCAGACACAACCGACTGAGCCACCCAGGCGCCCCACACATCCAGCTCTCGGCTCAAGTCGGGATCTCACGGATTGTGGGATCGAGCCCCAAACTGGGCTGGCTCTGCAGTGAGAACACTGCTTGGGATTCTTTCCTTCTCTCTCTGACCCTCCCCTCGCTCACAAGTTCTTTCTCTCTCTCAAAATAAACAAACATTAAGAAAAAAAAAGAACCAAAGCTTCCCTTCAATATACATACCCAAAAATGAAAAAAAAAACCCCACAAAACCACAATTAAAACCGAAACTCAACACATGAAGCCACACAGCTGTAGAAACCTCCCAGTTCAAGGCACCTGGAACTGTCCTGTCAGAATGTGAAACAGTCACCAACCATCCCCCTCGCTTGTCCCTTCCTATTTCCATGGATGATTAGTCACTGCGCCCTTCCCCTCCCTCTGGGCCCCATGCACCCCTCCTTCCCAACCCAGCTGCCCCCCAACCACACTGACAGGGCATCTGTCTCCTCAAATGCAGGACAGGAGGCTTGTGCTGTTTCCAGAGTTCACTGTGGGGGGCAACTGTTCGTAGCAGCCCTGCCTCCCCAGCCTGGAGCCCCCCGCCCTCCCGGCCTCTCCGGGCCAGCGTGGAGCCTTACAAATGACAGGCCATGGGCTTCAGGGTCTCCAGTCCAATTACTATGGGTTCCTTCCATTTCTACGCATTCCTCCTGGTTTTTCTCCGGTTCCCTCCAAGTTCTAACATCTTCGCGATAATAAAGTACAGACCACTGAATCGCAAAACTGAACTTTTTCTCCCACTGTTGTCTTGCCATATTTATTTTTTACGGCTCTGGCCTTTGCCCTCTAGGTCTGGGAACTGGCCAGAGCGGCTCCAAGCCAGTGCCTTCCTGTCGGCACACACCCAGTCAGGCCCTTGCTAGGCCACCTGGAAAGTCGGTGTCCCCATTAGGCCACCGAGAACTCCAGAACTGCTGAGCCAACATTACTTTCCCACTAGACGCGTCTCCCTCCCACACAGGCCCCGTACGAGTTAATAAAACTGCGCCAGTGAGAAACCGGGGACGGGCACACACTCACTGAGCCCCTTTATGGGCCTGGAGCAGAACGGCCCAGACAGAGACAACTTGCCCGAGCAGAGAAGGCGAGAAAACACCTCGGGCACTGCCTTCCAGCCATGCCACGACAGGAGCCCAGCAAGTCTCTGCCTTTTACAGACCCCTGAGGGACAGCCAGCTCCTGAGGCATCCAGGAGGCCAAAGGGTTTTTATAAATACGTGTTTTATCCGGTCTCATAAAGTCACGATACAGTAGGTCGGTGAGACGGAAGGTATTTCAGTATCGCAAATTTTGCTGCTTGTTCCACTCCTTCCCAGATTTCCTGCTTTAGAATTAAAAACGTAGCATCTGGGCAGTGGGAAGGGACTTCCAATCTCAGTGCGTTGGCATGTTTTAAGCGAAGATTTTGTCCTTCTCATCAGATATGTAAAAATAATCTCTTCTGTGGTCCAAAGCGCTGGCCTGGTCTCTGTCAGCGTGGCCTCACCCCCCACCCCCAGCTGCCACTTGCTAGGCGGACGACTAACTAACTCTCAGGGTCCCAGTGTCCTCCCCTGACAGTCATACAGAAAACCCCCGGGGTCGTTGGCGGGCACAGATGAAAGAATGCAGAGTCCAGGACGGTAGAGGAGGCGTATAGGAAGAACTCAATCAGGTTCATTATAGTAGTAATAGTTGTGCTTTGTCCCCCTTCCCCTACTTTTTCTTTTTTAAAAAGAATCTGTTTTCAGGATGCCTGGGTGGCTTGTGGGTTGGGTGTCTGACTTCGGCTCAGGTCACGATCTCAAGGTTTGTGGGTTCAAGCCCCGCATCCAGCTCTGTGCTGACAGCTTGGAGCCTGGAACCTGCTTCCGATTCTATGTCTCCCTCTCTCTCTGCCCCTCCCCTGCTTGCACTCTCTCGCTCTCTCTCAAAAATACACATTAAAAAACTTTTTTTTCCTAAAAATCTGTTTTCATCCTACCAGTATCCCTGATGATCCGCTCTGTAATATGTCCCCTCTTCCAGCTCAGAACCAACCAAGTGAAGAAAAGGCCGGCAGCTGGCACTCCCTAAGCACCTACTCGGGACCAGGCTAGGTGCCTCCCTGTGAGGCAGGTACTATCAGCCCTTTTGCAGCCGGGAAATCAGAGGTGAGGGTGAGCATGCACTGCTGGGGTCCCGGTCAGCAGGAGGGGGAGGGCGGATTTGAACCCCCGAGGTCAGAGGTAGGAAGGAGGCCCACCACTCCCTACTCTGGCTCTTTGGCCCCCCCCCCAACCAAAATCTCTCCTTTTTAAACCTACCATGTCATCCATGTCATGGGTTTTGAGAAGGAGAAACTCTAAGGGGAAGAACCAAGTAAGAACTCTGAAATTTCTATCAGTGACATATACAGAATATATTCAAATAGATTCAAACTTCAAACTTGAAGATAAACTGATCACTATCTAGTCAAAAAAGCCATGATGCAAACATTCAAGGCCCAACAATCTCAAAGAGTATTTTAATGACTACGCTCACCCGCGCTCCTCAAGGACCCACGGATCCGTGCGTCCCCTGGCCCGGCTGGGCGCCTGGTGACTCCCGCCCAGAGGCGTGTTTGGGAACCGAACGCCCTTCCCAGGGCCAAGAGAACAAGGAAGCAGGCCACACGCTGGTCAGCGCCAGCCAGGGGACAGCACTCAAGCCTGGCTCCAGACGGCGCCCGGCAGCGAAGAACCCAGGGCTAGACGGCCTCGCCGCCACCCCCTGCAGGAGGACCCGGGGTGAGCCGCTCTCCTTCTGTAAAAGGACCCTGACCCTGAACTGTAAAATTCAGGAAGTAGACAGGGCCCGCCACCACCGCCGAGGGGAGCTGGGACAGTCAGATGAGCCATTACATGAAAGCCCTTGTAACACTCACTCTTCCGCAGGTGCTCCTGAGGGATGTCACTAAGGTGGGCTCTGGGGCCAACTACCCAGGCTTCAGCCGCAGCTCTGCGACATACTGTGATCTTGAGAGCCTCAAGGATGACACAAAGTGACCCACCAAAGGGGCTCACGGCAGTTATCCGGCACAGAGAACACACTTATTTTTCATTAGCTCCAGAGATCATTTGGGTTTGGGGGGTGGAAAAAAGATTCCTAAGAGGCACAATTCTAAAATAAAAAAACCTCTGTAGTTACAAGAATAGGATACTGACATAGGCTTGCTGTCCCCTCAAGCACTGGGACACTCGGAAGGCCTGGGACACAAACCACAACAAAGTCTGTGCCACCCCATCACTGCTGGCACAAGACAAGTCTACTTAATACACTTCCACTCTGAAATGCACCCAGGATGAAAGCGACGTGTGAGATACACTCTTCAAAAACTGGTTGTAAATATCAGACCACCCCCTCCCCCCCACCCACACACACAACCTTATCCAAGTCTGCAGAGAAATGCTACTGCAAGAGCAAAGCAACCAACCAACCTGAGATGTCTCAACTACGTGCGGCGCCCGTAGCTCAAACAGGAAGTCAAGGCGGCAACTCTGCGCCCCGCGCCATCCTGGCCTCCTGAACCCCCAGCACCTGTCACTTGCCGGACAGTCTCAGGAAAGGAAGAGAGTTTGCAGGAAATTTAAGCTTAAAGCTTTAAGAACGACAGGAACTTTTCATCCTGCCTGGTTTGGATAGCAATCTCTCCTGCTCTTTTAAGAAGAGTCAGCAGGGCTGGTGTGAGCAGGGAGGTGGCAGTCCCACAGACCCTGCTCTGAGCCGCCCCCCCCGACCCCCTGCAAGCTGGGCTCCTCCACCCGGAGGATGCTCTTTCCTCTCCTTTTCTCTTCCATTCTCCCACCCCCGCCCCTGCCGCATTCTTTCTCAGGCTCCTCTTCCTGCTCCTGCTTCTCTGCTTCTCTCCACCGGGCTGTCACATCTGGCAACAAGAGCCCTCTGACCGTGACAGGAGCTGCTTCAGACCTCCAGGCTTGTTGACTCGTAAGATTCTGATGCGCGCCAAAGACTTTTTCTGACTTCCACTTCTTTCATCTTGAATGAGACAACGGGGGCTGGCTGACCTCCAACACCAACGGCCCCCCACCCCAGCCCCTTGCTCCACAGGACCCAGCATGGCTTCCAGGAGAGCATCAGACCGCCCGCTGCTCCACGGCAGGAGAAACACCCCGCTAAAACCCTCCACTCACCCCGTGGTCTGCAGGCCCTCCTTTGGTCGGGGTCCCTGTCGTGGGGTTCCCTGGTTCCCCCGACTTCCCCAGGAGACCACACTGCAGTCCTGGCCAACGCCCACTTCAAGCTCTCTGCTTCTCTGGTCCGAGTACACGGGGTAACAGGGCTGCTGTGCTGCGTGGACCCGAGGACATTCGCTATGTAGGAGAACCTCCTAAAACATGCTGTTGTCACCGCGCCACAGGCTCTCAGCTTGCACAACCCAGAAGGCAACCTCACGCAGCGTCCCAAGCACGCTATTCACACAGACCACAGTGAACGGTGGCCCTGGAGCTGTGCGGACGCACGGGCGGTAACCCACCTCTGCCTGGGGTTCGTTAAGACCTGAACACATCCACGTAGGGCTAACATCGGAGGCCACCCGGGTTAACGTGACTAACCGCAGTCAGAAACTTCCGAGGAAGGGGAGGAAAAACCTTTCCCTCCATCACGTGTGTCTGCATTCTGGCAACACCCTCCGATCTGTAAGTCCACAGTCAGAGAAATGGGCGGCGCCCAAGGCAAACCTTCCAGCCCCTGCAACCCCAAACAACAGAAAACTCACACAGTCCTGTCTGAAGGTCGCCTTCAACAGCCGGACCGCCCCTTCCCCAACCTCCTGCCACAGGCCCTGCTCCGCGCAGCCGACACGCTCTGGGCACTCCTTCTCTGTGACTTCGGACTTTTTGCAGCTCAAGCGCAAAACTTGTTAATTTTCTCTCCTTCTCTTCCCGGATGTCCCCTGGGAGGCACCCAGGTGACTCTGCCGCGTCAACAGCAAGCTTTAGGGCTGGCGTCTCTGGGGCCCTGGACAGGTTTTTCCTCCTTAAAATCCCTGAACTTCACAGAAGTAATAAGGCCTAAAGTCAGCAGATTAAAACTCGTAAAACTCGGTGTCCCGGAGATCTAAAAGGGCTGTGGCAGGCTCCCAACGTGCCACCATCATCAAAAAGCCACTAGAAAGCACTTCTCTTTAGCTTCAGCTGGGCTAGATCACAAACAGCTGAGTGGGGTGCTCTGGGCGCTTTTAAGAGCGAGATGACGGCTAGGACCACTGTCGTGGGAGGGAGCCGCCGCCCTTCCAGCGGGGAGGCTGGGCCCCGGGCTGCCCCAGGGAAGGCGGCGAGGCACTCCCGGAGGGACACTCGTTAGCCACCCAAGCCTGGGGGAGGCCGGGGTCTCCGGCGCGAGCAGGGCCAGGGCTGGCCTCCGAGGGTCCTCCCGGATCGCTGCCCCCGTCCCCGCCGCCCGCAGGCCGCTGGGGGGCGTCTGCGCCGAGCCGCCCCCGCCCCCCGCCCCCGGCGGCGCTCCCTCCCCGGGGCCCCGGGCTCCACCGGGCGCCGGGGGGACCCCGGCCCCCCTCGCGCGCCCGGCACTCACGGTTCCATCGCGGCGCCCCGGCCCTCGGCCCCGGCCCGCGCCCTGAGCCCGCACGGAGCCGCCCGGCAGCAGCTGCCACCGCCACAGCCGGAGCGACAGCGGCCCGGGAGCAGCCGGCTCCGTGGAACTCGTCAGAGCGCGCCGCGCCGCGCGGTCACGTGCGCGGAAGCGGCCTCGCGGCGGCGGGAGGGGCGGGGGGCGAAGGGCCCGGGGCAGGCGGGTCGCAGCCGCGAGCCCAGTAGGGGCGGGGGAGGGGGCGCGGGACCCGCACACACCCCGCTCCCCGACCCCGCAGGACGGGGTCCCGCGGCGCCCCCACCTCGCTGGCACCCCGAGAGCACCGCGGCCGCCCCGAGCCGGGGCCTAGGCTGGGCGGCACGTTAATACTTGCACCCTCTGGCTTCCAGGGCGTCTTAATCAGGGCACGAGAGCACACCGTAGTGGGGGACGGGGTGGGGGTCCACGAATCCCCTACAGTTGTGTGAAAGACACTGTGTCTGCCTGTTTCTGGGGGCGAGGATCTATAACTTTGCAAATTCCCAAAGAGGTTTGTAACCTCAAAGAGCTTAAAAGCCAGAGCAAACCTCTGATCCCACCAGGCGATACCAGGAGAGCTTTCCAGACTCTCTCTGGTAGTTTCTGCAACCCTTTTTCTAGAGGAGAGCTACCATAGCCTGCAAGCACTGTCCCTGAGGAAGCGTCCGGGTGTGTGGCCCCCACGCCCCACAGAGCTGGAAACAGGGCTGATGGAGCACGTCCGGGTCCTGCTAGGGCAGGTGTCGGGCCGATCCTGTGGCCGTTCTTTCCACAGTGTGAAGAGGATCAGCTGAGCAAAAACACTTTCTTGATTAAGACCTTGACTCAGAGTCCCAGATTTCTGTAATCAAGAACAGAGGAGGGGCAGGTGGGTGGCTCAGTCGGCTAAGTGTCCCACTCTTGATATCAAGCTCAGGTCTTGATCTAATGGTGGGAAGATCGAGCCCTACATCAGGGTCTGCTGTGAGCATGAAGCCTGCTTGGGTGTCTCTCCCTCCCCCTTCTCTCTGGGCCTCTCCCTGCTTCTCTCCCTCCCTCCCTCCCTCCCTCTCTCTCTCTCTCTCTCTCACTCTCACTCTCACTCTCACTCTCTCTCTCAAAATAAAAGAGCCACCCTTTTGGATATTTCCAAGATTCTCTTTGGCACATTTGTCAAAATATCCCCTCATTACTGTGGGCTTAAAGTCGATCTGAATGAGGAAAACAAAAGACTCAAGCTTTCTTCCTAATGTTTCCGTGTTCACTTACTAAGCTGCCAACACGCGTGGGATTGGCAGGAAGACACGGACATGGGCAGGACTCAGTTCCTGCCCTCAGCAAACTTACAGGCAAAGTTACCAAAACTGAGTGTGAGGAGCACGAACTGGGACAGTGGCCCCGAGGAAGGGCACTGAACCCACCCGAGGTGGGGTTGACCGGGATAGGAAAGCGAAGGCTCGGTGTTTGGGCTGATCTCGAGATGGGAGGGGCTTAAGAAGTCGGAGGGAGGGGGGCACCAGGCAAAGAAACAGACTGAATGCCCAATAACAATGATAAATTCCATTACCGATCTGAACCCTAAACCACAACTTTTAAAGAATGATAAAAGCTTACCCCTCAAATTCTTTCCATAGATACTTGGAGGAAAGGGGTTCTTCATGACCAAGGAACATAAACACCAGTGCCTGTGGGCCGGGCAGGTAACGGGCACAGGCCAGGCGGGTGCTGTGCACCTCAGGGTGCACTGTCTAAAGGGGCAGCACTCAGCCCTTGAAAGACTAACTTCAGAGCACCTGGGCGGCTCAGTTGGTTAAAGTGTCTGACTCTTGATTTTGGCTCAGATGGTGATCGTAGTCAATTGAGATCTACCTCGGGCTCCATGCTGGGTGTGGAAGCTGCTTAAGATTCTCCCTCTCCCCCGGCCCCTCATTCTCATTCTCTCTCTCTCCCCCTCTCATTCTCTCTCTCTCAAAAAAAATAAATGACTAACTTCAAATACAACTTTGCATGTGACCGCTTCCAATTCTAAGGTATTGGAAACTAAAAAATACTTTGAACTTCGAGAGGACTGAACACGACATTTGCTGACTGGCCGCCTTGCGCAGGGACAGCCAGTTGTCACCTCCAGTCAGACGCAGTCTTGTCTGGTGTAGAAATGCCTGCTCCAGCGACTGTGCTAATGGCCTGACCTCTCCGGAGACGTCCTCACAGACTCCTTGCTCTTTTCCTATGGCTCCAGGTTTTAAAAAGAGTTGACATCTGGGCTCCTGGGTGGCTGAGTCGGTTAAGTATCCAACTTTGGCTCAGGCCATGATCTCATGGTTTGTGAGTTTGAGACCCCGCAGTGGGCTCTGTGCTGACAGCACAGAGCTTGGGATCCTGTGTCGCCCTCGTTCTGCCCCTCCCCTATGCTCGCTCTCTCAAGAATAAATAAACATCTTTGACACTGAAACTCCCTTCTGGTAATTTCACACCTGCTCCTCCCTTGATCTGCTGTCCAGCATCACCTAGATTCCCTCTTTCTCTCATGTATGTGGTCTCCCAGCATTAACTGGACGCTCACTGTGTGCCACGCACCTCCCTCAGCCTGGAACCACCACCGAATACTCGGACTGTCCCTGTGCTCCTGGGACTTATCTTCTGAAGGACACAGTCACCCAACAAACAACCGAATAATAACATAGTTACAACTGTGATGGAAAAGGAAACAGAAGGGTGTGGGACGGTGGATACCGTGAGGGGAAAGGTACCCAGCACATCCTGGGGCTCCAGGAGAGCTTGGCTAACCCTTCCAGCGTCGCTCACAGGTGATTCTCCCAGTTCACCTCCAGCCCCTCCTCTGGGCGTGATTCTATTGATCAAATTTCCTCTCTGAGCTCAGAACGGAACGCATTTCAGATGAGGTCTGCATTTCAGATGATGTCTGTATCGGCCTAAGAATGAATTGCTATTCTGGCAGCTTTCACCCATTGGGCTCATTACTGGGTTCTCGTAACGCCTCCCGGGCTCTCCGCACAGGGTCATGCTATCCGGTGAGAACCAGCAAAACCGACGCCCTGCAAAGCCAAGGGCCAGAGTCGAAGAATTCCCGTCACAACTTGATGAGTTCTCCACGGTCACTACCTTCATTTCACAGATAAGAAACTGAGGCCTTCAAGGGGTTGACTGCTTTTCTCAGGGACTCCTGATCAGAACTGTGGACGACCTGACCCTAAACCTGTGCTCTTCCAGTGTGGGTGTCCCAAGCATTGAAGAATGTGACAGGGTCAGAGCAACTAGCACAGACCCGAAGCAAGCAGGCCACTAGTGTGCATCACCTCTCTAACCTCAGAGGCACTCGACCCACATTTATCAACGTCGTTCTTATTTTCAAGAGCCTTCTAAAGTCCATGTATATGATGCTTCCCAGCACTCCCCAGTAGTCCCATTTAATTGGGGGGTTGGACCAGTAGGTAGTGAGTGCACCTCTGCTTTGTTTCAAAGAGTCAAAATAGAGCGGGGCCTCTGGGGTGTGGCCATCACGGGGCCCTCCTCCTGAGTGGCTCCTGGCCCTTCTGGTCCAAGTCTGCCTCCCACCTGCCGCCCAGCCGGCTTCCTGGCCAAGGTTGAGCAGGAGCTCAAGTTGATCGCCATCAAGCCCGAAGGTGATTGGCTCGGTTTGGTGGGTGAGATCATCGAGCGCTTAAGGCCGCAGGGGTTCCGCCCCGTGGCCACGAAGCTCCTGCAGGCCTCTGAGGACTCCCGAAGCAGCACGACATTGACCTGAGGGCCACCGCTTCCTCCCTGGGCCAGCGAAGGACATGAAGTGGGGCAGGCTGGGGCCATGGTCGGGGAGGGCCGGAATGTGGTGAAGTCAGGCGAGCGACGCTTGGAGAGACCAACCCAGCAGATTCTAAGCCAAACACCATTCGTGGGGATTTCTGCCTTCAAGTTGGCAGGAAGGTCATTCACGGCGGTGATTCCGTAAAAAGTGCAGAGAGGGCGCCTGGGTGGCTCAGTCGGTTCATGAGGCGGAGCCCTGCTTCCAGCTCTGCACTGACGCTGGGGCCTGCCTGGGATTCTCTCTCTCCCTCTCTCTGTCTGCCCCTCTGCTGCTTGTGCACACGCACTCTCTCTCAAAATAAATAAAAAAATTTTTAAGGGAGGAGAAAGACATTAGCCTATAATTTAAGCCTATGGAGTTGGTTGACTACAAGTCTTGTGCCTTTGACTAGATCTATGAATAAAGAAGATGGACAAAGTATTAACCCCTTTGGCACCACATGATGTGTCCGTGGATATAACTCTTCATTCCACTGACTTGGAAGTAATAGAATCAATCTTTCTTTTCTAAAACATATTTACCAATAAAGCCTTTGGAAACTGGAAAAAAAAACCAAAAAGGATCAAAATGTCAGAAATTAGATTTGTCTGATACCATGTATTCTTAGAAAAACCCGTACTCATACCTAATGTCCATTTCATTTCCTAAGGGCCAAAAAGCCATCCTTTAAATTAGAACTGGACGAAAGTCAAGTCCGCAAGTCTGTAGTTTGCTGACTCCTTTTCAAGGCTAATGGCAACAATTCAAGGGGCTCATCTGCAGATACTCCTGATAGCCTAGGAAATTCATCGTCTATCCCGGGGGACTCAAATTCACTTCCTAGTTTAACAACATTTGTCCAACATTTTGTAGATACACTGCAGTGATCTCCTTACCTATCTTATTAATAATCATCAGTAATGGGGCACCTGGGTGGCTCAGGTTAAGCCTCCCAACTGCTGATTTCAGCTCCAGTCATGACCTCACCATCGTGAGATGAAGCCCCTCCATGCCCAGCATGGAGCCTCTTTGAGATTCTCGCTCCCTCTCCTGCTGGCCCTTCCCTCATACTCTGTCTCTCTCTCTTTCTCAAAATCATCATCATCGTCATCATCATCATCATCACCAGTAATGGCTGACATCAAGTACTCATGCTCTAGCGGGGCCCTGAGTTAAAGGAAAGAGAAATGGCGGACTCCAATTCTCTCTAACCCATTGTGTTAGTTGCCCGGGCTGTTGTAACAAAATATGAATGGCTCACACACTTCCTGAATGGCTTACACGGTAAGTTTTTTCTCACAGTTCTAGAGGCTACAAGCCCAAGATCAAGTTCTGGTTGATTGAGTTTCTGGGGAGGGCTCTCTTCCTGGCTTGGAGACACCACCTTCTGGCCGTGTCCTCGCATGGCCCTTCCTCGAAGCATGTGTGAGAGAACGGAGAGCAGGAACCGTCTGGCGGCTCTTCTCATAAGGACGCCAATGCTGTCAGGCCAGGGCCCCTCCCTTGTGACCTCTTTAAACCTAACTACTTCCTTACTCCACATTCAGCCACAGTGGGAGGGTTAGGGCTCAACATCTGAACAGGAGCTGGCTGGGGGCAGGCGGAGGGTGACACACCTGCATTCAGTCCCCAACACCTCTAAGTGGAAGGCTCCCTTAAAAGAGAAACTATCTACACATTCAATGTGGAGAATAGAGAAGATTCCAGTACCAACGACTCTAATCACCTATTCTTTGTTCCAACTCAGGAAAGTCTCACAGTCTTGACTCTCCTTTGAGCCTGGTCATAGTTGATGCCAGTTGACATTAGCGACCTCTCTTGGTCTGGGTTTCCACAACTCCTGGACACCCATTGCCTGCCGACTCATCCCCTCTGCAGAGCAGAGCAGAACGAAGGTACTTCCCTCAGGGCTCAGTTCTCTCGCCATGCTGCCTTCCCCACGACCTCCTCCGGTCATTTGCTGGAGGGCTTATGCCTTCTGGCCCACTTGTTGCACCAAACATGGGAGCTTACGTTTCACTGTCTTCTTGACTCCTGAGAACTGATCGGGAGAAGCAAAGGTCAACCTCTTATTGGTTCCAAGGCTTTATCTTCTGATCAGATTTAGTAATTCCAGAACACAGACTTTCAGGTTGGTGGTTATTGACAACATAAGACTTGTTTTGGCTTCATCTTTGTACCTGTACTTGTACCTACTGCTGCGGGACAGACCCCCCAACACGTGGTACCCGCAGTAGTTGTCTGCTGCTTCAGGACTAGCTACCTCAGAACTGTGGGCCCCGAAACAACCTGTATTATCTGGTGGTTTCTGTGGGTCAGAAATCTGGGCTCAGTTAACTGGGTCCTTTTGCTCAGGCTCTTGTTCAGGCTCTGGGCGCTTTGTCATCTGGGACTGAAGTTATCCTCAAGCAGAGCCTGGGGAAGGGTCCACCTCCAAGCTCATGCTCGTGGTTGTTGGCAGGATCTAGTGCCTCGTGGGCTGTTGGTTGGGGTCCACTCTCAGTTCCTTGCCCTTCCAGAGTTTCCACGGGGCAGCTTCTGACAAGGCGGCTTCCCTTCATCCCAGGGAGTGAGTGAGAAGAACCAGAGAGTGAGGGTAAGACACAAGTCACCTAATCTCATGGGTGACATCCCAATGTTTTTACTGAATTTTCTTCTTTAGAAGCAGATCACAGGTCCATTCAATCTCAGGAGGTGGTGATCATGCAAGGGTACAAATCTGGAGGTGGGGGTCACTGGGAGCCATTTTAGATGGCATCTACTACGGTGGCTTAAAACAATAGTTTATCTCTCTCATGGTCCTGTGTGTTGACAAGCTCAGTTGAGTGGGTCTTGCTGGGGGTCTCCCTTGTGAATGCAGTCAGATGACATCTGAGGCTGCAGTCATGTGAAGGCCTGACTGTGTTGGACATCCAAAATGCATCCTCTCACATGTCTGATGCCTGAGCTGTGGAGACTGGAAAGCAGGGGACCAACCAGGCAGTCTTTCTCATGTGGCTTCACCACACGGCTAGCTTGGTCTTCCTCACAGGTCTCTGAGAAGTCAGACCTCAACCATGTGGCTGATTTCCCCTCAAATGGTGGCTCCAATACACTGAAGAAGCTGCCACTTCCTATGACCTGGCCTTAGGCATCACTCAGCACCACTACCACCACATTGTTGGTAAAAAGTCAGTAAGAGCCAGCTCAGATCCACGGGGAAGACACAACAGAAGAGCATGACCCCTGGGAGGAGAGGTTCTCTCGGGCACCATCTTTGGAGACCAGTTTCCGTAGTTTTGCTGCATAGTGTTTGTTTCCTCTCTGTTCTCATCTCCAAAGGTAAGATACCTGCACGGAACTCCCAGAGTCACTGGAAAGTTGACTACTGTGCTGAGGAGTTCACACAAATGATCTCATTCTGTCCTCTTAGCACCATTGAAACAAATGTCCCCTTTTTCCTTGGTGCCCATTGGTTTCTGGTACTTGCAATTATGAAGCATGGTGAGTAGAAGCAGGAACACCCCGCGTGCACCCTATCCTGGCTCTCACACACCCTCGCGGGGCACAGCCCTTGCTCACGGGCCCCCCCTGTTTCCACCCACCAGGAATTAGTGTCCAGCATACCCATACCCTCCACCTTCTCTGCCTGTGGTGATTTAGGAATTTTTAAGTATCACTCTCAATTTGTTTAGCTGATACATATCTTTTATTTTACTCTTAGCATTTGAGGAGCACTGCATGAACCAGACTAACGCCATCTTGAACAAATCTGCCATCATGACGGGTCTGTGACCTGAAGCGTTGAGCGCAGCACCCCGTCCATCTCTTTTCTTTTGTTTAACCACACCCTTAACTACAGCTCATGGGGTAACGTCCTTGCTCTGGCCTGGACATATGGCCATGACACGCACCTGCTCTCAAGGTCCGTCCTCCTGGCTGGTCCCCCACATGTACGCCCAGCCTCTGGGGCTACAGAAGCAGGTCTTATGGAGGTGAGGTTGCAGAGCTCTCCTGTCTTATGATGCCCATCATACGCTTCTGCCCATAAGTCCCCTTAATAAACCACTTCTCCACAGGCTGGACTTGTGGGCCTTTTCCTTCAGCCTTTGGGGGTCATTCTGCATACACCCCCCTTTCACCAAACAAGTACCATTCCACTACCAGTGCCTGTAACTTCCCCGGGCTGGCCTTGATGTCTCCTCATCTTTCCAGGGCCTGGCACCAAGCCTGGTATGTGTACTGAAGAAGGTCAGCTGGATTGGTCAGAGGACTGGCAATATTCTGGTGTGTCTTCTTATGATTTAGAGGATGGGGTGGGGGGCTCTTTCCCATGGAAGGAAAGGGCAGAGGCTGCGGGAGCAGTAAGCGTGTCGTTCAGAGGTGGGAGGCTGAGTGTGCACCCCCTTCTGTGAGGACAACTTGCTGGTCCCAGTTTTCCTGCAACTTTCCTAGTTTTATTACTGAGAGCCCAAGTCCCAGGGTCCTGCGGCCCCAGGAAAACCGGGACAGCTGGCCACGCTGCGCCCGGCCTGGGTTTCTTCTATGAGTTACTGGGCGAAACTGTCTTCCCGTGAAGTTTAAGACTATCTCAGCTTGCTTCCCTCGAAGACAGAATCTGGGGCGCCTGGGTGGCTTAGTCAGGTAAGCGTCCGGCTTCAGCTCAGGTCATGATCTCACAGTTCGTGGGTTGGAGCCCCATGTTGGGCTCTGTGCTGACAGCTAGCTCAGAGCCTGGAGCCTGTTTCGGATTCTGTATCTCCCTCTCTCTCTGACCCTCCCCTGCTCACGCTGTCTCTCTGTCTCTCAAAAATAAATTAAAAACATTAAAAAAAGAAAGAAAGAAAGAAAGAAAGAAAGAACAGAATCTGAGGCAAAAGTTTCCAAGTAACTTTATGGGAAACAGGTGCTAACCCAGAGAAGCATCGAGAGAGATGGAGGCGGGGGCTCAGGAGAGGAAATTCCAGGGAGTGCAAGCTGTCCCGGGCTTCACAACCAACATACCCGTTTGCTCAGTCTTGCAGGATAGCTCCAGGAAGATCGCCGGAAATTACCGGGTCTGGAAACAATCTGCTGGTTCCGTCCTGCTAGCTGGCCTCCGCGGGCCGGAGTCTGACCTGCACATCCAGGTTGTATTCCGGGCCCCTGCAAGCAGGCACTGGGCAGTCAGGGCCTGTGGGCACCAGTCCAATTGATGTGGGGTGACCGAGCCTCCCCTACCATGGGGCAGAGGTGGCAGAAGCCAGGACCTATGTGACGACTCAGGTGTGGAAGCAGGGCACGGGCCATGGTGGGGCGGGAAGCGGGGGCAGGGGCAGGGGCTCTGGGGGCTTGTCAGCTCCATCCAGTACAAAGAGGTGGAGAAGGTTTGGAGTCATTGTTGCAAAGACTGGGGACACGAGCATCCTGAGAAACTCTTTTTTTTTTTTAATGTTTTTATTTATTTTTGACAGAGTGTGTGTGTGTGTGAGCAGGGCAGGGTCAGAGAGAGAAAGGGAGACACGGAATCCGAATCAGGCTCCATGCTCTGAGCTGTCAGCACAGAGCCTGACACTGGGCTCGAACCCACAAACCGTGAGATCATTACCTGAGCCGAAGCTGGACGCTTAACCGACTGAGCCACCCAGGCACCCCACATCCTGGGAAAATCTAACAGGATTCTGCAGCTTTGTGGAGGCCCCAGTTAATGTCTTTGATCTCATATTAATGATGACTCCTAAAAAAAAAATGTGACTTCTACGAATGCCTGCCTGGTGGTGATTTCTTCCTGCAGACCACAGCGTGAGCACAGAGAAGAGAGTATGGGTATTGGTCAAATCCTGGGAGCTCCCAGGCAGCCAGGACAAAAGGGCAGACGAACAAATCAGTTTAGGACAGTGGGTCTCAAAATTTGTTGAAGTCAGAATCACTTAAGAGCTTTAAAAAGGCCCAATACCCACGCTGAACCCCAAACCATTTCAATCAGAGTCCGAAGTAGGGCTTGGGCATCAGTCACTGTCACAGCTCTCCGAAGGATTCCACCATGCAGTAAATTTGGTGACTCGTGGTTTGGCAGCGCTGGTCAGGGATCAGAGTGACGAACCCATGAAATCAATGCTGAATCAGTTCCAGCTCCTTCCTGGGGTCCAGCGGCATTTTTGCCCTTTGATTCTGTAGATTATCTCTGTATCTTTGTAACAAATTCCTTCTTTTTGAAATTAATACTCGCAATCAATAGTCTTCAATGCCGGGGTACCATATCTCTATAAAGTGACACTTCGTGCCTGGACGTGTCCCTGACATTGCTCCCGAAGACGAGAAGGACAGCAAAGTCATCATTCCTATTGCAGCCTGAAGGAATGGGGTTTGGTGCTGCGTCTCACCCCACAGAAAGCTGAGGACGGACCGACATCAGAAAGCCAGGGCCCGAGCCTCCCGGTCGTCCACCTCTGAGCCGTCCGTGCGCCTGCTCTTTCTAAACTGACTTTTCAGTGATCTTTGTTGGCCTGAATCAAACCTGAGGGGTCTCTTCACCCGAGACCATGGGGTTGCATGTCGGAAATGCGGGACAGATGAACTGGGGAATCATCTTCACATAGTCATGTAATCCTTCTTCAAGCCCTCATGGGGCTTGGGGATCGGAAACCAACATGACTGTTAAGAGCACTGACCCACGCATAGCTGAAGGGCACTTTCCGAGCCAGTGGGTGTATTAAACGGAATTGAAAGAGCACAGCGGTCCCCAGGTTATGGTATTTTTTCCAAGTTCGGTTTGCTGCCCTCATTCCCTAGGAGACAAAGGCGGTAGGACAGCGCCCCCCTGGTCATGCTCCCCTCCCCCCACGTCTGTGTGCAGCACCCTGGGGCCCTGGCTCACCACAGGGCCTGCTTCTACCTCCAGAGCTCTGCTCCCAGAAGGGGACCAGTCTGCCACCTGAGCAAGCCACCTCCTGCACAGCAAAGAGGCTGCTCAAATTGGATCCACAATTTGCCATAAATTGCCAAGTTAGCGTCAATGTCAAGTTGGCCAGTTCCAGGCATGTGAAGGGGCCGTCCAGGGGCAATCAGTCTACAGAAAGGCCACCAGACTGCTTTTGGCCTTGAACATACAGAACAAAGGTCTTTATCGTGATTTTCAGGATGTGGACTAAATGGTACAAAATTCAAGAACTTATGGGGTGGGGGAGGAAGGGGGATGTGGCGGGAGCCCTGGCATAGAACGTCTGAAATGGGCAGAGTGATGCCCTGCCACCCCGGCTGAGCAAGGGGCATGGGTGGGGCAACCTGCAGAGAGTGGCCTTTTGTGGGGAACAGTGCAGGCGCCCACCCACCCTGCGAATGCCTGCAGAGGGGGTGAAAGCAGTGGCTTCTGAAAATCCTGCGCCTGGCACATTTCCTTTCCTTTTTTTTTTTTTTTTTTGAGAGAGAGAGAGAAAATGTGAGTGTGGAAGGGGCAGGGAGAGATGGAGACACAGGCTCACAAGCAGACTCCAGGGGCTCGAATCCACAAGCCCTGAGATCATGACCTGAACTGAAGTCAGACACGTAACAGACTGAGCCACCCAGGCGCCCCCTGGCACATTTCCTTATGGTGACTTGTCAGAGCATCTGTGGGTTGAAACGCATACTATTTATGCATTTCTTTCATTGCTTGTTCTGATTACACTTAGGGTAGGTGTTTTTGTTTTTTAAGTTATGGAAGCATGCAAGGTATTACCAAGGAGTTTCATTTCGGGAAAGGCAGCGCTCCCCAAATAATAGCAGTTCTTTTTAAAAGAACCTTGAGGCTCTCTTGCCTTGGGGGGCTCACCTCTGGGAACCGTGGCCCCAGCCTGTCTTTATTCCATGAGGAGGGCGGACAAGGGCTGAGGCAGGAGGAGCAAGGGACAGAGAAAGCTGGACCAAGGAGGGAGAACCACCAGTCCCGATGGAGAAGTTCAAGGGCGCGTCTCCCGTCCCCTCTGCCCAGGACGCTGACGCGGCCACCCGCACATGCTGCTCCAGGCGGTCGGTGCGGCCACAGAGCCTCAGACCCTGCGTCTTCGGGCTTCAGCTGCAGCCACACCTCCAGGGTGACCAACTGTCTGACGCTCCGGGACTGAAGTGTTTCCCGGGACACTGGACATCTAGTGCTGAAGCCAGGACACTTTGGTCACCTTACCTCTGACCCAACAGCCCCCAGCAAACTGGTTTCCCATGGTAGGGGGCTGGGTGGGAGCCTGTGCCATTTGCCCACACCCCGCGTGTCTTTCCTCACCCCACTGCACGCACGTCCATACAGCAGCCGCATCACGCCCCATGCACACCACACACACCCCCCCC
>PISW01011360.1:0-41161 GCA_004023785.1 Mungos mungo
ACTAAACACCCTCCTGGTACCCTCTGCTGCCTGACTTCTCTGAAGTCTGTCACTTATCCCCATACCCACTCACTGTATATAAACAACTTGGTGTATAAAGCAACCCCAAGACATTTCCATCAGGTGGAACCAAGACCAATTTCTGAAGCTCCTCCTTTAAGTTCAGGCACTAAGGTTTGTCTGAGGTCCAGTCCTTCACGTGAACACCCCTCTGACATAGTTAGCCATTAGATTCAGGCGAATCCATTACCTTCCCCCAGGAGCCCCAGCAGGAACACTACAGATACAAGGTGGATGGCAGTTTATATCCACGAAGCCACCTTCTTCTACCATCCACAGCTGAATATTTGGATAGATGTTAATGTGAAGAACTCAGTAGAAGACTCTGGCTAGGCTCCTAGAGCAGCCTAAACCAAATACATCAATCAGATTGATTTCATTTCCTATTCAGGCTTACAAAACACAACTCTTAACCGATCATTTTCACTTCTCTGTTTAAGTGGTTTACTGAGACAGAAGGTCATCTGTCACTTCCTGTTGTTGAATATGTACATTTTAATGGGGATAAGATTGTTATATGAAACACCTTTGTTTTGGTGTGGTGAAGCCACTATAACAGAATCCCATAAACTGGGTGGCTTATAAACAATGAACATTTCTTTCTTACAGTTCTGGAAGCTGGAAGAAAGATCAGGGTGCAGACTACCCATTGTATCCTCCTGTGGTGGAAAAGGCTATAGGATCTCTCTTAGGTCTCTCTAGTAAGGCATTACTCTCATTCATGGGGCTCCACCCTCCTGATCTAATTAATCACCTTCCAAAAGCCCCACCTATTAATATCATTACCTTTGCAGTGAGGGTATTAACTTATGAATTTGGAGGGACACAAATGTTCAGACCATAGCAATTCTCAGAAGGTTGAAGTAAATGCCTTGTTCACAAACCATTCAATGGCTCTCCCAATGTCTATTAAATATATTCCAAATCTGGTAACTGAGCAGACCCACCATGACCTTCCTAGTGCTCGGGACATACAAAGTCCAATGATATCTTAGTCTTTGTTTTCATGCATAAGGACTTCACTTATTTTCTACCCATGTGCTTTCTCTTCTACTCCAGTGATCTACTGTCTGTGCCAGGGGTTCTCAACGGAGGCTTACGTTGTGGATTTGTCAACTGCCGCCCTAAATCTCTGTTTTTGTTTCATGTATTTGGAAGTTCTACTCTTAAGTTCAAACATATTTAGAATTGTCCTTTTTCTTGAGAGATTGACTCTTACATTACTATGAAGTGTCTATCTCTGACAAACTCTGTCTCGAGTTGTACTTTTAATGGTAATACAGCCTTTTCAGCTTTAATATGATTGATGTTTGTGTGCTTTCTTTTTCTACACTTTTACTTTTAACTTATCTATTTTTACCTAAAGTGCATCTTATATAACTGCATATAGTACAGTCTTGTTTTCATTTTCAATTCGAGTTTCTCACTATTAATTGGAATCCATAGTTGTTTATATTTAATAAAATGAAATTTAATATAGTTAGGTTTACATTTTCTATCTTAATATTTGTTTTTATTTGACTCATACATTTTCTGTCCATTTGCTTTCTTTTCTGGTTTCTATTGAGTATTTAATATTCTATTTGTATCTTCTTAAATGGCTCTTTAGCTAGAATTACGTTTGTTTTAATGTTTTATTTATTTTTGAGGCAGAGAGATACAGAGGGGAGGGGCAGAGAGAGAGGGAGACACTGAATCAGAAGCAGGCTCCAGGCTCTGAGCTGTCAGCACAGAGCCCGACGTGGGGATTGAACCCATGAATGTGAGATCATGACCTGAGCCCACGTCGGACACTTAACTGACTAAGTCACCCAGGCATCCCTAAAATTAATTTTAAAAAATTTAGCGATTGCTCTATGGATTTCAATTTGCAATCTTAACTTATCACACTCTACCATGATGTATTATTATACTTCCATTTACCACTTTTCCATTCTTTGGGCTGTTACTAACCTATATTTTACTTCTACATATTCTACATAATTCATGTTACATTATTATTTTTCTTTAAACAATCAATTATCTTTTAAAGAAATTAAAAATAGGATTTCAAATGTTTTACATTTACCACCTATTCCTCATGTCATTTCAGTAGTCAAATTTAGAGATAGTTTTTAAGAGAAAAAATATCATGAATTTATGCTTAGATTTCCAACTCAAAACTTGGATTTTAGGATTCTGAACATCTTTAAATTTGCTATTGTGTTATATTTTGTTGTAGAGAAAAGCTTTATTTCTCAATACACTTACATAGTTATATATTTGCTTTGTCCTATGTTATCATCTACATGTTTATTTTTAAAATAACACCATCAAGGTAACTTTGAAAAATACCAAATGCAGATTAAAATACCTATATGGCTTTTTTGTTCCTATAATATAATCTCTGCAGGGATGTATAATTAAAACACTGATTAAAGTCATTTAACATAATTATTCTATATGCATGGTTATAGACCTGAGGTACAGTTAAGCTTGATTCCGTTTGATTTCCGTTAAAGTAATTTTTTGGGATTATTTTAACTTTTGTATATTTTTGAGAGGGGTACATGAATGTGCATGAGTGTGCATGAGTGGAGAAGGGCAGAGAGGAAGAGAGAGAGAGGGGGACTCATAAGCAGGCTCCATGCTGTCAGCACAGAGCCTAACACAGGGCTCAATCCCATGACCATGAGATCCGGGTCTTGAGAGATCCTGACCCAGGCAGAAATCAAGAGTTGAATACTTAACCAACTGGGCCACCCAGGTGCCACAACTGAGTTTGTTTTCAATTTGGGGTCATTACTTTTTTCTTTATATATTGTTATTATTTAACCACACAACTAATTTTCATCACTCTGAAGTAAAAACTCTATACCAAGATACATTCCCTGAAAGTCTCATTTTCATCCTTGACTATTCCATGCTGCTCTTTTCTTCCACCCAGGGGTAGCCATATAAATTAAATTAATAAATGATAAAATCAATTAATTTTTATTTACATTTTTAACTAAAATTACACATGTATGTATATTTATATGTCTGTGTATGTGTATATGTATATATGTGTGTGTGTGTTTGTGTGTGTGTGTGTGTGTGTATGTGTGTCGATATGTTACATCCACTACTCATATCACTTTTGAGGTTTCTGAGATGTGGTAAGACAGTGGAGATACTTACAATACAGAATAGGGCAGCGTATTTTACAGACCAAAAAACCCCCCAACGGATTGAATTTGAATATTACTCTGACCTCCTGGAGAATCATATACCACATGATCAGCATAATTTGAAAACGATTGCCACTGAAAGAGGTTAAACCTAGGACACTTTGTGATATGTGGGTTTTAGCAAATGGGACACCTGATTTTTTCCCAAGGCCACCAGGGTGCTTTGACAACTCAGAAGTGGACAGACTTACCTTCACTGAAATTTTGGTCCGATGATTTTACTCCTGAGCCTCTGGGCCTTATTTTTTCTTGGCTTCATCACTGTTTGTCTAATTGGTTTTTCAAACACATCGATGCTTCTCTTGGGGAGGGTAGACAGCAGTCAGGTCTCCCCCAAGAGAGGCTTGGGGTCTGCCCAAGCCCCTTACCTCCCCCTATCACTGTTGCTAACAACCGTAAGATTCACCAATCCCTCAATTTCACACAGGTCTGCAGATTTGTCTTTATCTTCCGTTTTAAGTGTACCCTCACTGTGGCACCAGGCTTGAGCAAGACAAAGGTTACAGACTCCTGCATTCAAGTGCAAGTGGCTCAGATCCAGTTGCGTGCATGCTGCGGGGCCCGGTGCTAGTCTCCAGTATGCCTAGTCTCATTATAGTACCCTCCTTGTAGCCTGCCCATTTTTGTATCCTCCTTTATGTACTTACCCTGATCGCCATTTGATGATCTGTACTTGACATCAGCATATTATGCTCTCCGATGTAGTTTCAAATCTGTGCCCGGTAAAACTCCTTTCTTCTTTCAATGGCCGAGAACTGGAAACTGGGAACTGAAAGCGCATCATTGTGTTAAACATGGATTACAGGGATTAATCCAACATTTCTGGGTCAGCTTCAGCAGAGAGATCTAAGCATCATAGAATGAATCCAGAACAGCTAAAACCCTCCATTGCTCCTTCAGTTGATGTTGCAGGATGAACATGCGTTCTGGAATCAGATTACTAGGTTACAATTCAGATTCTACCACTTATTAGCTCTGTAAACTTGGACATGTTACTTGACCATTATGTGCCTCAGTTTTCTGATCAGCAGAATGAACACGACAACTACCTACTTCTTAAGGTGATTATGTGAATTGAGGAGGTCATACACTTAAAAGGCTTAGAACAATGCTTTACACATAGACAAGCACTAAATAAATAGTAGATACCTGTCATGATAAACATTACTTCATTATTGTCAAGTGATCATTAGAATCATAAGAGTTGGGGTAGCTGGGTGGCTGAATCAGTTAAGTCTCCACCTTCAGCTCAGGTCATGATCTCAAGGTGCCTGAGTTTGAGCCCCGCAATGGGCTCTGTGCTGATAGCTCAGAGCCTGGAGCTTCAGATTCTGTCTCTCTCTCTCTCTCTCTCAAATAAATAAACATTAAAAAATTAAAAAAAATCATAAGAGGTAGAATAGTATCTTGTGATCATTAATGCTTGGTATGGAACATAGAAAGCCCCAGGGCATAAGACTTAATTTAATATAGCAGTCAACCTATGGGCTACAGTTCACCTATTGATCCAACGCTACTTGGAAGACAATAAGTTGCACTTCTTAACTTGAGAGACACACTAAATGTCAATATCACTAAAATGAAAGTTGAGATCCTGTATTATTCAACCTCTACATAGAGTATCGCTCAAAGAAAACACATATTTACAGAAGTTTAAAAAGCAATTCAACCTGTAGTTATCTGGTTTGGAGTTATTATCCTTTTTAGCCATTGTAAGGTAGTTTGAAAAGGTGAAGGTTTCTAACCTGATGAAATTTTAGCCAGTCCTGATCCTCCTTTTATTAAAAATATAAATAAATAAAAATTATTTATCAATTGTTAGCTTTGGTTAAGACTTAGATAACTTTATAATGATATTGTCTATATAAAAATAAAGTGCATAGCTATATCAGCATTTTAGTTACACACATCTTAAACAACCAAGAAGTTTAAAGAGAAAATAGTTGCAATAGAGCTCTCATAATGCATAAATTGTCTGGTATAGCATACAGGAAAGCACTTTGTAACTACCTATATGCTAGTTAGAAGACAATTCCAACTAAAATTTGGCTCATATCCTGTCACTTCCTCCAGTAAATTAACCACCATTAAGTTCTTACCACAATTAGAAAAATTATTCTTTTGCTTTCCTCACATTCTTATTTTAACTTCCAAAATAGGATGCTCCACTGATCTACCTTCTTGCAGACTTCTCTGTACAGAAAAAGGATCAATTTAACTGATTGGAGAGATGGGCAGAGCCTCTAGCTCTTTTAACCACATTAATCTCTTGAAGGAGCCCTTGCATTAAAGGCAAAGGAGGCTGTCATCACACCCCTGGTTCCCTTCCTTTGCAGTTAGGGAGGTTTGAGGCAGACTGACATCCCCCACATGGCTGGTTGAGTATCTCTCTCTAGATCTAACTTTTCCTATAAATACGTCTCAATGCCAAGCAAGATTTAGGGGGTGGAGTTGGTAGGAAATTTATTTTGTCTTTGGACCCAAGCCAGACTCACCAATTTACCATTCCTATTAATATTAATCTTTTCTCCCAGTCTGACTTCTTTCTGCTTCAGGTGGTCAAGGACTGGTAGAGACAGAGGGCTGAGAACAATTCAACTATCAGAATATATTTTTTGTTTGGTTGCTATCTCTTCATCTATGCTGTAAACAGTGTTGAGCAGTAATGGAATCTTTCTCAACCATGTCACTTCAGAATGTAACAAATGAGTTGCCTAGTCTGTGACCATAGATTGTTTGCAGATAAAGCGATTCCCATGGAACGTTTACCCTGACTAACTTCATAATAGACTTTGATTTTAAAGATCAATCCCCAGAACTTGCTTTTGAACTTGTACCTTGATTTCTAACATAGGATTTTCAGTTCCTGTGTTCTCAAATTTAGCGCAAATGTCTATAAAGTAGTAATGTTTTCTTTCCCATTTGCCATTTTTCTTTCTGGGCTGGGTGGTGAGGCCCTTCCTGTTCCTGCCTAAAATAGAACTTTCCAAATGAGTCTACTAGGAATGTGACTTGACTTCCTGCCACACCTGACTCCTGGTGGGGACATGGGGGTTCATAAAGGCTAAGCTTCACAAATCATCTGAGTGATCATGTGAAAAATGAAGGTTCTTATTTAGTAGGTTAATACTGAAATTCTACATTTCTAACAATTCCCAGAAGATGTCCATGCTACTGATCTGAGGACCATCCCTTGAGTAGCAAGGCATTAATGACTCACTTCACAAACAATATCTTCCATTCCTAAAACAGTATTTAATTCTATTATGTGCCAAGCACTGGGATAAGAAACTAAAAAGAAATGTAACCTAATCCTCACCCATAAGAAGCCCAGAGTCTAATATGGCAACACATTTAACAAGTAAATGCTTGGGGGTGCCTGGGTGACTCAGTTGTTGAGTGTCTGATGCTTTATTTCAGCTCAGGTCATGATCCCACAGTCAGAGGATCCATCCCTGAGTTGGGCTGTGTGCTGAGTGTGAAGCCTGCTTAAGATTCTCTCTCTTACCCCCTGCCCTGTCCCCTACTCGCTATGTCTCTCTAAATTAAAAAATATATTTCTTAAAAAACCATAAACTATATGGCCATTAATAGAATGGAAAGATAAGCTACAACCTGGGAGAAAACACTTGCAAAGGCCATATTTCATATGGCTTGTATTCCAAACTATACAAATAACTCTTAAAACTCACCAATAAGCAGACAAACAACCCAATTTTTAAAATGTGTAAGATTTGAATAGATCCCTCCCCAAGAAGACATATGGATAGCAAATAAGAATATTAGAAGACGATCAACATCATGTGTCCATAGGAAATTGCAAATTAGGACAAAGAGATATGACTACACACCTATTACAATGGATGAAATCCAGAACACTGATAACACCAAATGCCCGTGAGGATGTAGAGCAATAGGAACTCTCTTCCATTGCTAGTGGGATGCAGAATTGTACAGCCACTTTGGAGGACAGTTTGATAGTTTCTTACAGAACTAAACATACTCTTACCATAGGATCCTGCAATCACATGGTATTTTCTCAAATGCTATAAAATCGATGTTTATCTATGCAACAGCCTGCACAGGGATGACTGTAGCAGCTTTATTCATAATTGCCAACTTTTATATACAACTGAGATGTAGGTGATTGGATAAATAAACTGTGCTGCATTCAGGCAAGAGAATATTATGCAGTGCTAAAAATAAATGAGCTATCAATGGGGCACCTGGGCAGCTCAGTCAGTTAAGCAACTGATTAAGCTCAGGTCATGATCTCATCATTCCCGAGATTGAGCCCAGCATCTGGCTCTACAGTCAGTGCAGAGACCGCTTGGGATTCTCTCTCTCTGTCCCTCTCTCCTCCCATTTGTTCGATCTCTCTCTCTCCCTCAAAATAAGTAAATACACAATAACAAAAATAAAAAATAAAAAGAAATGTGCTATCAAGACACAAAGAGACATGGAAGAATCTTAAGTGCATATTATTAAGTGAAAGAAGTCAATGGCTACATATGGTTCCAAATGTATGACATTCTGGAAAAGGCACAACTATGGAGCTAGTAAAAGGGTCAGTGGTTGTCAAGAGATTGAGGGGAGGGAAGGATAAATAGGTAGAGCCCAGAAGATTTTTAGGAAAGTGAGACCATTATGTACATTGCTATAGTAAAGATACATGTCACCATACATTTGCAAAGACCCATAGAGTTAAAACACTAAGAGAATGAATCCTAATGTAAACAATGGACTTTGGTTGATAATGACTTCTCAGTGTTTGTTCATCAATTGTAACAAGTGTACTGTGTACCACTCTGGAGCAGGATGTTGAGGATGTAGGAGGCTGTGCATGCATAGGGGCAGGGAATTCACGGGAATTCTCTGTACCTTCCACTCAACTGAACCAAAAATAAATTGAGAGAGAGAAAGAGAGAGAAGAGGAAGGTAAAGAAGAGAAAGGGAGAGGAGGGGAGAGGAAGGGAGGGGAGGGGAGAGGAGAGAAGGGAGAAGAAGGGAGACAATCAGGCCAGAGAATCAATTCTGGGGCCTAGAAAGTTCTTCATTGGAAGGCAAAACTGATCAAATAAACCACATATACCAAACTAGCCTCTACACTGGGAAACCTGTATTCAATTATCTGAAATGTCTTTCAATGTGAAAATTGTAGAGCCATATTCTGGATCTCCTGAACCAGAACTTCTTAGTGCTAGCAGTTGGTAGTCTGCATTTTATCAGGCTTTTCAGGCTGTTTTTATATACTATAAAGTTTGAGAATCACTCTCTACTTTATGCCCACATTTTTTTTTTGGTACAAAAGTCAACATAAAATTGATTCCAAGTAAGTTTTAATAACTTTACTTTCTTATTGGTAACAATCAACATGCTTAAAAGTCATGAAAAATCATTAAATCATCTACATATTCTTTTTCTCATATTTCATTAATAAAATACACCATGTAAATAATACTGAAGTAGATTTACTGGGGAAATACATATATCATTCTGACACCTTTTTTAAGAAGAAATAAAAGCATAAATGATTCGAAATTGGGCCGCAAGGTACAAGTGTAAGAATGAATCATTTGTAGAAGTGAAATCTTTACCAACATTATTTTACTATAAGACATGCTAAGAATATCCTAAACAATAGACAGAAATATTTTGCTGTTTAAAGATTTTAAACAATCATGAAGGCACTGTTCAGCTTTGTGTGTTTCTCTGATAAAAACAGCTAAATTATCCTCCCCATACTTCCTGTTTGTATATTTAAGAATACCGCAGTTACTCTAATATACCTTTTGTACGTAATTGCCCATAAATGCAGCTTGGCTGGAAGAGCACACCTGGACCTGATCGCTCAGCATTTCAGGTATGGTGATATCACACAGGCTAGAGAACAGGGGCTCTAAAGCAGTCTCCATCTAAGGGGCAAAGTCTTAATGCCAGGGTCACATACGGAGAGCTCCACCACAAAATCCCAGTGTTATCTTTATGGGGTAAAAAATTGTATGGGATGTCATACTCCCATCCCCCTAATTCCATACATTATTTTCATACATTTTCCTTAATGATCCATTTGCTTTAGTATTATCAGGAAACTGAAATGGAATGTCAGTTTTGTCAGTTTCTCTTTTTACCATTTCAGTAAGTCACCTGTCTTCCCTTCCACACACACACACACACACACACACACACACACCACATTCATTTGTGCAGCAGCTCGCATATGTGTTCCAATGGATCCCAACCTTTGCTGTCCACTTTGTAAGAGGTCTAGTGCATTATTCAGTAGCAACACCTGAGAAACCTAATAGACTCACGCTGTTGAATAAAGCTATAGGCTATTTTTGACATAGTTAGACACAAGTACTCTGGAAATTCAGAAAGTCTGAAACCATCTCATTTGCTGTACCCAACTGGCTGCAACTATAATATTTTTAAATGAATTATTATGAAGCTGTATCATTTCACTTTGGAGAGTTTGTCCTGATTTCCTTAGAAAGTAAGAAGAAAGGTAAGATACAGATGTGGTTGATGAAAGTATGGTGACCTGGGCTGGCCAAATGAATATTCAAGACTCTTCTCCCTTCCATGAACTGTGCTTTTCATGTGCTATCAGATCAACGATGAAGCAGTTTAAGTCGTCAATCTGTACTTGCTCAGTGATAATTATTTTTATGTTTATTTAAACACCCACGAGTATATTAATTCAGCAGCATCATATCACATTCATATACACTAGTCCATGTGACCCAGCCTCTGAGTCACAGCTTTGTTTTTAAATGCACCACACATAATTGCTCCATTACTACCAATATTTGCTCAGCAATGTGACAGGGTAGCTAAAACCATTTGCATGTCAGGTACGGGGAGCGTCTGCTCTGCAGTAGTTGGTGTAGTCCACATCTTCACTGAGCCATTTATGCTTTCCATTCTTTCTTATATCAAGTCTAAAATTACTTCTCCTTTACATTAAAAAAAAACAACAACAACCCAGTGTTGGATGGACAGAGGAATATTTCTCATCACAGAAGAATGACTAGAAATAAACATCCTATCATTACTGGGTTGATGGTCAGTTAGTCAAATTGGGTCATCCTTCATTGGCAAGAGAGTGTAGTGAACTGATCCAGATTACACAAACCTCTCTTACTTACATGTGTCTCTTATCCTCCAAAAAATATATTAACTTTATACATTGGGTAAAATGTAGCTAAGTTGAAGTGTCCTACCAGTCTGCTACTCATAATATCACCGAGTTTTGGAGGGAAGGGTTTTTGTGTTGTTGTTCAAGGGGATCATATAAAAAGTTTCCTCAGATTTTGGGGGGAGAGATTTTAGTCATTTGTCCTATAGACCCTTAAGACCCAAGCACCAATATGAACCTCCTTAATGTGAAGCTTCGCAGGTCAAGGAATATTATTTGACCTTTTGTTGGGCTCGGTAATGGTGTGGACATGCAGATCATTCAGTGATCACTGCTTGGAGATCAAGATGGAATTTAACTCCTCACACATATGGCTGAGTATTCTGTAGGTGCTTCTTTCACATTCCTTGCTTGTCTTGGGTTTATTCCAATGACAGAAGGGTTCAAGGAAGCATAAACAATGCCCTGTTTGTTTTCCTCCAAGCATGAGTTAGAATAAGCTTCAGACTCTTCCTGGACCCTGAACCAGCGGTCATTATCATAAGGACCAGTTTCTGATAACAGTGTTTTGGGATTTTGCCTGATTCCCCCATCAATTTCCTCACTCCAAAAGGGCTGGGGAATATCAGCCTGTAAGAGAAAAAAGTGTTTACTACCACTTAAGGATGTGAGAGTGCACACGATTACCAAACTAGGAGTATATGCTAAATGGAGTCATACATACCAACAGAAATAACTTACACTTCCTCATGTTTGCTGCTGACATTTACATTTTTTAGCAGATACTTACTCTTTAAAAGATGAAAGTCTTAGGACCACTATGTTCCTCCCAAGTAGTTATTTTGCGCTTCATTATCATTCACTTTTGAAGTTACAGAACACTTTTTTTTTTTAGTTTAATTTATATATTTTGAGAGAGATAGAGCAGGAGCTGGGAAGGGGTAGAGAGGGGCAGAAAGAGAGAGAGAGAGAGAGAGAGAGAGAGAGAATCCCAGCAGGTTTACACTGTCAGCACAGAGCCCAACATGGGGCTCCATCCCATGAACCTGGCCAAAATCAAGAATCAGATGCTCAATCAAGTTAGCCATGCAGGTGCCCCAACAGAATTCTTTTCAATCTCTCAGCCCAAATTAATAAGAAAGAAATACAGAAATATGCCACAAGAAACTTCAGACAGCTTACAAGATTAAGGATAGTATTAACACAGCTTAGAAGTAAATGATTAAAAATTAAATAGAACAGGGGCGCCTGGGTGGCTCAGTCGGTTAATTGTCCAACTTCAGCTCAGGTCATGATCTCACGGTTTGTGGGTTCGAGCCCTGCCTCGGGCTCTGTGCTGACAGCTAGCTCAGAGCCTGGAGCTTCTTTGGATCTGTGTCTCCTCTCTCTCTGGCCCTCCCCTGCTCGTACTGTATCTCTCTCAACAATAAATAAAACATTTAAAAAATAAATAAATAAAATAAAATAAAATAAAAAATAAAAATAAAATAGAACAAATGTCCTCTAATGGTTCAGAAAGAATAAATATCATGAGTTATCCAGATACATTATTACAATTTAAAGCCTGAAATTAGAAATTGATTTCAATTTTAGGAAGGGAGGGTCTAACTGCAGGGAAAAATTATACAATATTTGGATTATGACAAGAATGTTATTATACCTCCAAATAAGTCAAATATCTTAAAGTTTCTGAGAAAGATGTGAACTTAAAAAACAAAAACAAGAGGGGCACCAGGGTGGCTTAGTTGGTAAAGTATCAGACTTCAGCTCATGATCTCAGGGTTTGTGAATGTGAGCCCTGCATCAGGCTTTCTGCTGTCTGCACAGAGCCTGCTTCAGATCCTCTGTTCCCTTTCTCTCTCTGCCCCTCTCCTACTCATGCTTTCTCTCTCTCAAAAATAAATTAATATTTTTAAAAATTAATTAAAAAAAACAGAAAAAGAGGTGACCTTACAAAAACAAAAATAAAATGTGTCCTGACGCTTCTCACTCTTTTCAGTTGTTAACCACTCCTAACTAAACAAGGACCTTACCTGGTAAAAATGAAGATACCATTTTAATGCTAAGAGTTGTTATTTTAATTGTCAATTTGCCAGTCAATTTACATGCTTGAGGTTTGGTCTAACTCCCTGAAGGTAGCAGATCCGCAGTCTTTGACAGTCTACATGCCTGTCTGGTCCTTTATCGGCCTTATTTTGTCCGTGAGGTAGTCCATCTCCTTCCCCTTCCTGGCAGAATTCTACCGCAGAATTTCTGGCTCTATTCCAAGAAACTAAGCATCAGACGCTGAGCACACTGTTTGCCTTCAGTGAGGTGGCTGCCCAGGAAATAAGGTGGGATGACTGAGTGAGGCAGGAATAGCTTTCCCCCTCCCAGTCTCCTGGCTCAGCTGAAAAGTGCCCCACCCCCCACTGGAAGGAACCTGGGTGATTTCTCCAGAGAAGCACTGAAGGAGAAAACTGTCATGTGACCTGATAAATAGCCATAGTCTTCAATATATCAACAAGGTCCCTGTCGTAATTTTAAAATTGTATAGAGGTCTGTCAAGTCAGTGACCAGGCTCCTGGTCCAAAAGCTGGCAGGTCTCCGTGGGAAACTCAGTTAGAATGAATGAGGTAAAAGAAAACACGGGGTTCTGCGGTTGAGCCTATGCTGTAGCCCGTCAGCAAAGCGGTGGATGCCGCAAGGCTGATGTGTACAAGTGTTGAGCCTTCCAGTTTAGATTTATTTGTAAGTATTTTATTCTTTTTGATACTAATACAAATAGAATTGTTTTTTTTAAATTTCCTTTTCAGATTGTTCATTGGTAATGTATAAACATATCACTGCTTTTTTTTGTTGGTCGTACAACTTTGTTGAATTCATCTATTAATTCTAGTAGCTTTTGTGGATTTTTAATGATGTTCTAGATATAAAATCATATCGTCTGTGAATAGAGATGGTTTCACTCCTTCCTGTTCACTTGGGATGCCTTGACTTCTTTTTTCTTGCCTAAGTGCTCTGGCTAGAACTTCCAGTTTAGTGTTGAATAGAGGTCACAATAGCAGACATCCTTGTCTTCTTCCTTTACCATTGAGTATGATGTGAGATTTTCATAAATCAAACATAAAAAATTTTTTTTCTTTCTTCTGTTTTCTTTCCATGTTTTACTCCAGGTTTTTAACTCCAACCTGTTATCCTGATGTTTGAGCCTCTCTGAGGGTTTCTGGGAGGGACTGGGGAGGCAGTTAAAACTATGAACACCCTCAAAGCACATCAGGGAGTCAGGTGTATTTGTGTGCTGTTTGTTTTCTGTGCAAACTGTGAATTATTAACAAGCTTATACCTGTCTGAGCATCACAAATGGAATTTCAAGGATTTATTATCCACAAAAGTCAAGGACTGGTAAGTAGATGAAAAAATAGAAGGAAAAGGACAAAGAATAGAGCGCTATCTACTCCTATTGGTATTCATTTGGTTATTTTTTCCATATTTCAGTGATCTACTTTTGGATTTATCAGATAAATGTTATATCCCCTAAAGGCAAGATCAAAAACTTTTATTATATTTTTTCTCTATTTTCTACCTCACTCACCCCAAAATTCCATAGACACGTGCTCACACAGATCACAAGCTGAGGAGCGTGGCAGTCTTCTCATTCACATGAGTTCAGTGTCTAACATAATCACTTGAGAATCTGGGTCCTCCTTTTCCCTGAAACATGATGAAAAACTGTCAGATAGTCTTGGAGTGTAGAACTCACCTGTCACATAAGTGGTTACTGAATGGCTTTCAACAACTCCAAATGTAAAATATTGCAGAACAGCGGTATGAACCGGTGTCATAGCCAGCATGTGGTTAAAATGAAGAATAAAAACTGAACTATTCTCCCAGTCTTTCCAACTTGTGTATCCCAGAAGTTTATATTCAAGAGGTAAGCAGTTTTTTCCTCCGAGCTTGCACCAGGTCACAAATGGCTCCTTAGTACAGTATTTCACAGGGCACTGCAGTTTAAAGGAACTCCCTGCTGACACATTATAGACGGAATATCTCTTTACTTACATTTGTTCAGTACATGACCTTTCCCCTGAAAGATGAAAACAAAATTAAAATCAAATATGCTCCGGAAGGACCAGATACTTGAGACTCACCAGTTTCTGCCAAAGATAATTTCCCAGATAACATTCCCACTACATTAACCCTTAGTAACAAAGTGTCTGGCACATAGTAGGCACATAATAAGTATTTGTCAAAAAAGTGTCTTCAGTTGTTCAATAACTTCCTCAATTTCCAAAATATTATTTTTTGCACTTACTATATTTTTTATTTTATTAAATAAAACTTATTCTCAAGTTGACTGTTATTATTATAAAATATTTTATTTTATTATTTGGTAGCTACCTCAATAGTAGCAAATAATAACAATTTCTGTATGATTATTTATTATATTCTAGGGCTTATTCAAAACACATTAAATACTTTACTAATTTAATCTTCACAATAAAAGTAATATATATTATTATGAAACCTATTTTACAGATAAGGAAATTGACGTAGTGAAACATTTGCCTAGTGTTATATGCTAATAATAAGAGGACTCACAATTCACACTCATACTAGAGTCTATTATTCTGTAATTCATTAACTATTACTCTGTTATTGTGTCTTGGGGAGTAATCACATTTTCTATTATGAGCTCTGATATATTCCAATAAGTAGGAGAGAGGAACTTTTGTTGACAACTATTTCCCTATAGGACTTGACATTAGAAATTTTCTTCACTTGTTTCTCAAAGGCCTTAATGTTGCCTTGCAATTTTTTCCATAACGTTTTCTATGTAGGACACATGCAGCTCAAGATAATTGTTGAAAGATGGGATGTTCTGACATACCCTGATGTTTTGTCTTCCAAAGTGGGAGGATGAACACAATGTGCCTTTTTTGGTCTAACATACAGGAAATTTTCTCCCTTTGTTTTGGTGGGGAGAGTTTTTTCTTAGAAACAGATTTTCTATTATTTTCTAGGAAACTTCTGTTAGTAATTATCAATTATACACAAAATCTGAAGCCAAGAAAAAAAATTATTTTTATTATTTTTTATTTTTATTTTTAATTTTAAAAAATGTTTTATTTATTTTTGAGAGAGAGAGAGAGAGAGAGAGAGAGAGACAGTGGGAGCAAGGGAGGTCAGAGAGAGAGGGAGACACAAAATCAGAAGGCAGGATCTAGGCTCTGAGCTAGCTGTCCGAACAGAGCCTGATGTGGGGCTCAAACCCACCAATCATGAGATCATGACCTGAGCTGAAGTCGGATGCTTAACCAACTAAGCGTCCCAGTCATCCCATTTTTATTATTTTTTAAAGTTTATTTTTTTGAAAGAGATAGAGAGTAAGATAGGAGAGGCAGAGGGAGAAAAGGATACAGAGAATCCCAAGCAGGAGCAGGACACAGGGCTTGAACTTCTAAATGGTGAGATCATGACCTGAGCTGAAAACAAGAGTTGGACACTTAACCCACTGAGTCACCCAGGCACTCCAAGAAAAATAATTGGTTAAATTATCTATATTATGGAGTAAGTTCTATTACATTTAACCTATCACGAAAGTATTTACCTGGTAATCTCAACATCTAGGATGCCACTGAGAACCAAGATACGTGAAGAAGAAATGTTCTCTAAACAAGCAGCATAGATATGGCAAGATCCCAAACTCCTCTCACTTGATACAGAATCCTTACAACTCTACGACCATTTCCTAATTAGCCCAGAGGGAATGATTGTGTTATATACCAGAGTAATAACTGTGTTCATAATAAGAAGACTGAATCCACAACAAAACTTTCAATTAGTTTTAATATTTCTATTTTTAAAAAAACAAAGAGTTCAATCCACTTTACAAAGAATTTCATCAAAAATAGTGACTTCAAAAAATGTTTTGGCCTCCAAAGGGGCAAACTTCAATTACTTAGAATGTGTATATTCACTCTCTGATAATTGTTGGATTATATTGTCCCTTTGGTGACTCATGCATGTAAGTAAGTGATATGGCACCAGTTTATGACAACCACTTAATTTTTTAGCATGATTTACATGATGAGTGCATATAAATCATAGAATATTCCATTCCTGAACTGGCTCTCTGTGTTGGTAAATGAAAATAATGAAAATAGGCCAGACTCCTTTTACTTAAGAACTTTATAGTGGTCCAGGCCTTTCTATTTTTCCATTAGAGCTAAAGTCTTGAGAGTGTTTTCTCCTTAAGCTCCTTTTCCTACATCCTGATGGTTTTCCTCTGGGCTCTGTCTTTCCCTGTTTTCAACTGCTCTCTCAGCGATACATCCAATACATCCCCTTTACTAATTATTTTCACTCATCTTCAAGCATCCTTTTGAATAGCTGTACTGTCTCACAAATTAAAACATGAGCATACCCGAGATGATAGCCTAAACTCTCTTTAAAACAATTTTTTTTTACATTTATTTAATGTTGAAGGACAGAGACAGAGCACAAGTGGGGGAGGGGCAGAGAGAGAAGGAGACACAGAATCTGAAGCACGTTCCAGGCTCCAAGCTGTCATCACAGAGCCGGACACGGGGCATAAACTCACAAACCATGAGATTATGACCTGAGCCAAAGTCAGATGCTTAACTGACTGAGCCACTCAGACGCCCCAACCTACCCTTTCTTTTGAAGACAAGGCAGGTGAAGGGCTATTCTGATGTTGAAGTGGGGGACAGCTTTTCGCCCTGCATTGCACATGCTGTTTTACTTATCTTACTGCTCCACTTTATTTCTATACCCTTGCCAACATCAGTATTCTCATTTTTAGTTATTTCCTAACCTCCAAAAAAACCTCTCACTGTAATTTCTGCTCACATCTTGTCGACTTCTGTTCAGAAACTTGCTTGAGTTTCCAGGAACCAGATCGAGACAAGGGCCCTTCAGAGAACATTTAGAAACTGGTGAGTATTTATTATACATTTATAAATGCATCGAGACTTCATACAAGTTGACTTTAAGACTTACTAATTCAGTCGTTTCCAAAAATTCAAAATAGAAATGAAAGCAAACTAAAAGCCAAGTTGTGAGCATGAAGTTTTCAATAACTTGAAGAGAAAGGGTAAGGTAAGTTACCAAAAGGAAGTGCCTAGCAATATAACACCTGGATGTGGTTAGACTTACAACAAAAAGCAAAGGGGCCGGAATCAGAAGAGCCAAGTGAAACTCACATTTCCAGAATTCCATCCCCCCTACAGTTAATAAATTGATAGACTAACTCAACCTCCTCACTTCCCTTTTCATGTACTTGGATAAGTCAGTCATAGTATATGGAGCCTAGAACTTGGTGCCAACATTGTGGAAAACAACAAGGTAGTTTTAGACAAAGATTCTCCTGTCCTCAAGGAGCTTAGCATTTAATTGATGAGACGAGATTAACAATGCCATTTTCCCAGAAAAAAATGTACTATCTACTATTTTTTTTAATTTTCAGATTTATCTGAGTTGAAAGTAGGGCTCAGATCTTGTGTGTCCTCATATGTTAGTTGTTAGGGGGTAAAGAAATAAATAAGGCAAGGCGTCTTCCTTCAAGGGGCTTGCCTTCTAATGGGAAATGAAGATGTTTGACAAGTAGGAGAATGAAATAACACGATAAAGAGGTGTAGACCTCCCTTGTGTGTACAGAGGATTAACTTCAGCTGGGCCTACCAGGACAAGGATAAATGGAAAGCTTATACTTGAGCTGAACCTTAGTGAATGAGTTGCCCTTTGATAACCAGAGCACTGAATGGAACAGAGGAGGCATTTTAGGACTGAGCACATGGAAGGGCAAAGGCAGAGAAGCCAGGAACCTCATGGCAAATTCAGGAAATTGAAACCCACTTCGATCATGGTTTTCTCAAATAGTGACACGGAAACCACTGGTTGTTTCAGAATAAATGCAATAAGCGTTAGGTGTGACACACTTAAGCTTCGCTTAGTCACCATAAGAAAATACAGATAATGATTCTTTGGGACATTGATAAAAGTCATGAAAATAGCGAAAAATTGGAGTATTTATTCAAACATCGTTGTTCAAATACTAACACACTGTGTGATGATGAGATAGCCTCCCAGTCTCTCCGGTCCTCAATCTCTGTAAAACAGGATGGAAATAGGACAATTCTTACCCACCATCCTCTCCCACACAAACACATACACAGCTTCATCTCCCTCAGTGTGTGACTGATGTGATAAAACCAACTCTAAGTCTCTCTTTTTACTACAACATGTTACATTTCCATTTAGCCATCAGGCTCTCACCCAATGCTAGGAGCACAGCGAACATCCCTTCTAGTCCGACCCTATGTGGTTATGTGGTTGGGGGAGTGCACAGAGAGGGTAGGCAAGGAGAGCCAGCTGGTGTCCCCACCACATCCCTGGCTCTCACGGTGGGATTATAGAAACATCACTGGGATTTCTGCATCCTCTTAGCAGCAGGGTGATCATTGTCACATTGGCTGGCAGGGGGATTTTTCTTGAATGAAGGAATGAAGAGACGAACACAGGCTTGCCAACAGGCATTAAAAGTCACCACGAGTACTCACTTTTCATACAGAGGAAGTATTGACACTTCCCTGCTCCCTGAGATTCAAGCGGATGCTTGTAGCACCCCAAAGCGGCCAGAGCTAAATGGCGCCTTTCCAATTCTCCATCGGACAGGCAGGTGGACACTTTGCTTCTTGTCCTGAATTATGTATAGCTGTTTCATGACATTGAGGAAATCAAAACCTGTCCCCAAGGGGTTTGTCTTGTCAAACAATTATTTTCTAAAGACAAGTGAAAATCACAGTTGCTTTGGGCTGGGATATATCGGCCAACATTAATTGTTCCTGATGTTATTCTCAAACATTCATACGAACACATAGGGAATTTTCAATGCTAAAAATAATTCAAATAAACATATGCAGTAAAAGAATGGAATTTCTTTTACCTCAGTTTTTCCTATGATGAAGTGTTCCTTTTGAAGGAACTGTAAGTTTAGGAAGAATTACATTATAAAGATCCTTATGAAAACCATGACTGTTTAGTATAGCATGCATACTCCATGACCAGGGTATTTCTAGCGTATTTGATGCCCAGAGTGCATCATTTGTAACAGCCTCCTCCTCTATATAAAAAAGTGTTTTCAGAAATCATGAAATGAAACAAATGATAAAATGGTCAAAAAAGAAATATACCTTCAACTTCCTATATAAAACCATGCAAGTTAAAAAATATTTTTAAAATATTATAATATAAAAAAATGCATGGCTATCTATTTAATAATTTTGTAACTACTTAAACAGTGTGAACTTTTATATAGTCTGATATGCTAGTTTATATAAATAATTTTCCAGTACTAATAAATGAATTTTATTAAAACTAAAATTCTACAAAAGATACAATTTAGGCAATTACTAAATTGTACCCTGAATGTTAAATTTTATTTTGATTCATTCTTTAATTTTAAAACAACACTTGAAGGGGGTGCCTGGGTGGCTCAGTCAGTTAAGCAACTGACTTCAAGTCAGATCATGATCTCATGGTTTGTGGGTCAGAGCCCCAAGTTGGGCTCTGGGCTGACAGCTTGGAGCCTGAAGCATGCTTTGGATTCTGTATCTCTCTCTCTCTCTGTCTGCCCCTTCCCTGCTGATGTGCTCTTGCTCTCTCTCTCTCTCTCTCTCTCTCTCTCAAATAAATACTTAAATTTTTTTTAACAAAAATAAATAAAACAACACTTGGAGAAGTATACATTGCAGTTGTATAGATAATAATCAATAAAACACAAAATCTTAAACTTCATAATCTGGAAGCAAATTATACTGCACAGCTGGAACTCCTTGTTTTAGATTTAATCAATCAATTAATCAATTTTAAGAAAGAAAGGGAACATGAGTGAGGCAGGGGAAGAGAAAGAAGGAAAAAGAGTCCCACACAGGCTTCATGTGTAGCATTGAGCCCCAACACAGGGCTCAATCCCATGACCCTAGGATCATGACCTGGGTCAAAATCGAGAGTGAGACATTCAGCTGACTGAGCCACCCAGACTCTCTTCATTGTTTTAGATTTTAAATAAATAAATATTCAATGTGGTTGGAGAGTACGAAAGCAATGAAATGGCTCATGTTCTGTTTCTTTGGTTCCATAATCACAGTGATATTGTTGTTTATTTAAAATCTACTCTGGAAATGAAGGAATATGCAGTGTCACAGGGACCAGAGACACAAGCTGCCTAGAGCAAGCTCCAGTGATTCTGAGCATTAAAATTTACTCATGAAATGAACACAGGAATTTGTATGTGTCCAGAGCCAGCCCTACCACTGGGAAGTTCTCTGATTTAGCTTTCATGTAGAATGCAATGTTTATCAAAAGGGAAGTCCTAAAAATGTGCTACTTTGAAATTTACATGCATATTATTTAGAATAATTATTCAGAATTTAGAACAAAGATATTATGAGGGGGAAGAATATTTTATCACTCATATTGTCACAATTGCTGGTACATGGTGATAATTAAAAGTACCTTTATTTGTTTCTCAAATTCTGTACAGATAATGTCCCCTTATTACCCACAGCCAGGGGTGTAGACACCCCCCTGTCTATTACTACTTAGTAATGTGACAGTTTCTAGTGCAGAGGTAATGCAAAAAGAGACTTCCATGGCTCTTCAATTTTCCCTTCAGGTCTTTTGTGGTTTTTTTTTTTTTTTTTTTTTTTTGGTTATTTTGAAAAAGATACAATTCCTCAGAGCTTTCAATTTTTCCAGGAGAGAGCCTTCTGGCTAGGTCAATTAGGAAAGGCTTTAAGGAGGAGGTTGAATCCCCTCGAGCCCCAAACTCACCCTGGGGCAAAGCTGGCCCACCTTCTATTATCACAGTATGAAACCCTCACCTACCAATGACATGGCCTGAACCTGGGAACCCTTTTGGTTCTTTCCTGCTTCCAGCCCCATTCCATCAGTTATCAGGGTAAGTTGAGGCAGCATCTGAAATATCTTTCAAATTTGTTTCTATGACACTACCTTAATTTGGGTCTTATTTTGTTTCATATGGATTACTGTCATGGCCCACCAACTAGTCTTCTACAATCCAAACTTGGCCTTGTTCCCCACCCCACCCTATTTCTCTATCCAGAGAGGATAGAGAAATCAATTAGCTTAAAAAAAAAAAAGAGCTTTGTGATTATGAATCTTACATGAAGTAATTAGTTCTTATTTTTAAAGACCATGTACCTTGATTATAAGTATTACCATGAGGAAAATCCCAACTGAGATTCACTCTTTCTCCATGGAAAAATTCTTACATATGCATGGAAAGCTCAAAATGGCTACCTTTACTGAAAGAAACTAATGACTGTAAAAGATGTGGGCTGCCTTAATTTGAGCTAAGACAGAGTTAAGCATAAGGGTGTATATAAATAATTTTTGAAAACAACGATGGCTATGAAAGGTATAATACACTGATCATTTTCTGTGACATGAAGCAGGATTTTAGCTTCTGTCTGAAGATACTGTGATAGCCAAACACAAAAAAACAAAAACTTCAGACATATGGCAGGGGGGTGGCTACAAAAGGAGAAAAGTCTTCAGATTGAGGAGGAAAACAAGCCTCTAGAGGGCCAAGGTGGTACAATCCGCCTTACTTTCAAGGGCCAGAGTGATGGATGCCAGGGGAGTTCCGATGACCACCAGGGAAGGAAAACAAGTGTCTCTTCCCATATAAAAAACAAAAGACAAGAAATGAGAAAATTGAGAGAGTTTTCACAATCATCTCACCTACTATTTCCTCTTTAGAAATCATGTTATACTGGTATGTGAAAACATTCAGTAAGTTTGCTTTCATGTGGTATTTATTTAGCATACTTTGAAGCAATTTCTTCTAGGGCTAGAATCTCTCATTGTGTGATATGACTATTTGAAGGAAAATTTGTAGACTATCGCTTTGATCTAGTTTTATTGAGCAATTTGAGACTTTAAGCCATATATCTCTTGGTTTTATCTAGTGTGGAATAATTATAAAATTGTTTTGTCCTAAAATAGTCATTTTACTATTTGCCATAGCTTTGTCTAACAGTCAGCAAAACTTACAAAGTACCAGTTCCAATCTCTCTCCTTGAGAGGACAGGACCCGCAGAGAGCTTCAGCGATCACGTCCGACAGCATTTCCAGGATCACTGCTTCGCATTTATTGCTGCTTGTCCACAAGCACACGCACCTTGCATTACCAAAGTGTGGCAGACTCATCCTAGATCCTCCAGATGGGAGGAAGATAAGGCTCTAGCTAATATTTTTGAGTTCTTATTACATGTTATTCACTTTTAGGTACCCTATGTATATTGTTTCATTTACCCCTTAAAATTAGTATCTTTATTTTTAATTGATAAACCAAGTATTAGAGAAGCCAAGCCACTTACTCAAGACAACCAGCTGGTGGGAGGCAGAGGCAGGACCAGGACTTGAGCCCAGGCCTGGCTAACTCCACAGCATGAGCTCTTACCTGCCAGAGTAGTTGGGGAAGTAAATGAGAACACACAGAAAGGGTTCTTAGCACTATGCGTGGCTTGTAATAAACAGCAATTTATGCCAGATATTATGATTTCTTTAGGAAAGAGACACAGCAGTTGAGCAAAGCCTACAGGTGCCAGAGATAAGATGGAAACCAGAAGGTCTGCCCTAAGGGCCTCTGCTCTGAGTAGTTATTTCCAACTGCATTCAATGATCAGCAGTGATGCATAATGACTCATACATACACTGGGCAAACAAATATAATAGACAAAGAAAAGGCAGTATATCCCATGGGAAAATGTCCTTTTGTATGAGAGATGAACTCCTACTAGATTATACTAACCACCAAGCGAAGCCTTACCAAAAGTGGGAAGTAAAAATACCTTTGATGGTGGAAACTTTTCCAAGATTTCTCTCAGGACTTCCCCATTAAATCTCTACCAAGTGACAAATGTCCCTTTGTCACTGACTGTCTCTCTAGCCAAAGGATTCATGTATGTTCCATTTCTGCAAAGTCCTGCCCACCCTATTTGACAAGAATGAGTATCTAGTGCAGTGTTCGTTGGCCAATCTGCAATCCTCTCTCTGGAGTAGCAAATGTTTCTAGCCAGTTTAATGAGCCTTAAAGAACAATGACTCAAGTTGATAATTGAAAGAATAGTTCTGGCAGACTTTGACTGCCTGTTACAGATGGGCCCTTTCCTTCAGAAATGCTAGACCCTCCACCTTGATCACAGTGCCTTCTGGAAGAAAATCAGTGTGTAAAAAGCCTGGAGCATACTTAGAAGCCATGACCAGTAGTGTCAAAGAGAGATTTGTCAATGTATCAGAAACCAACATAAGCATTTCTAAATATTTCCTTCAGTGATAATGTAGTTACTTGTGATGCTCAGAGCAAGTGTGGGTTATATGTTACTCCAAAGACCCAGAGAAAGTCCATCATTACTTCTTTCCCAGGCACTTCCTCACCTTCCTAATGCTCCCTACCCCAGAGATCACGCTGAGATTCACTGGCTTTTGCAAAGCCCAAGAAGATACTTAACGATATCCATGTGAGCAGAAACTGGCAATAGTCCCCCTACATTAACTCTCCTTCCTTAATATGGTCAAGGAAAATGAAATAGGGCCATGACCACCCAGCTAGAACCTAAATGTCCCAGCCTGCCTTACAGCCACTTCTGCACAATGAGCTATTTGTGACATATGTGAGTTCCAGGTTGTTCTCAAAAATAAGTACGGCTAACCGGACAGAGAAAAGGAGAAGTTAGCTCTACCAGCTAAACCCGAGGTTTCCCTATGACTGACACAGATGGCCCCTCCAATGTTCTCCTGGAGTCTGTTCAAAGTGAACCTCAAATTATACATGTTTAGATTCTAAGCATATGAAAATGATAGCCCTGCATGTGTACATAAAGACACATGCACACAGGAATTTCTCCCACAGAGAGAAGCATGTATATCAGAGTCCATAACCATGAGGGGAAAGGTGGATAATATTGAGCTTATTTGGAAGGAAGGGAATGGGGACTATTAGAAAAGTGAAGTATATTACATATGACTGAACAGCTTGCTGACACAATATAACTCAACTCACATGACTACCAAACTCTTATTGTTATTTCTTGGTAACTGTGGATGATCGTAGACAACGATATGGAATTTGTAGACAACTTTTCTCAACTCCAAATGAGAGAAGGTCTCCCAATACTACTTTAAGAGAATTATCAAGTCAATTAAATTTTGGGCTAAAAGAAAAAGAAAACATTATTCGCTAAACATACACAACACTTAATGATGCATCAAGTAAATCATGGGAAATCCTCAAGATATAAAGGTTAAAATTAACGTGTTCTAAGTGTTTTACAGAGTTAATTCACTTAATACTCACAAAAATCCTATAAGATCAGTGTCAATATTGTCCCCATCATTTAGATGGGGAAACAGAACCAGAAAGGTTATAAGTACAGGACCAGGAAATGGCAGAGATGGGACAGAAATCCAGAAGGTCTGGCTCTGAAGTTCCTGATCCTCACCACTCTGCCACTGTGTTTCAAGAAACACTGCAAAAGATTGACTTAATTTTTAAGCCTGACTATGAATGCCTGTAATTTTTGCCTTCAATAATTTTGAGCTTTTTTTTTTAATTTACTTTTGAGAGAGAGTGTGTAAACATAGAGAGGGAGGACAGGGCAGAGAGAGAGAAGGACAGAGGGTCCCAGGTGAACTCTGCACTCACAGCAGCAAGGCTGAGGCAGGGCTCTAATTCATGACCCTCCACAGCATGACCACAGCTGAAGTTGGATGCTCACCTGACTGAGCCACCCTGGAGCCCCAACAATTCTGAACTCTTAAGAGGAAACTCACGAATAAGGAAAATTAAGTAGGAAAGCCCCAGTGAAGCAAGATAGCCAGCATTTGACTTTAGTACTACAATAGAGAAAATTTTGATAGCAGGACAGATGAAGGAACTATTAATTAAAGAGCTTATCAGTGTTAGGAAAGTCTATTCAAGGCTCTTATGGGCACAGGAGTTAATCTTTTCATGCCTCAGTCCATGAACTCCTTTAGCTGCAGAATAGATTCCTAGACATTTACCTAAAAGGGTAATCATATTTTGTGACAGACATTTTGGTAGTAACAATACATAAGCATTTGGCAGAAGACGGATTTCTATTTCTAGTATACCTTGTACCTGTTTCAATAGGAAGGGATAGCTACAGCCATAGAAATAAGTCTGAAAAAGACACTGTGTTACAAAACAGAAACTTCAAAAATGATAGACAGGCACAGAGCACCTTCTACCCTGTTTCTGCCTGAATACAAGGATATGGCCAGTTTGTGGTGGAGCAGCAAGATCTGTGTGGGATTGTAGGGTGCAGATCCATGGGCCATCCTGAACTATCATGATGAAGGAGAAAGACGACACAGAGAAGAGCCAGATGGACACTTGGCCCTAACTATTGTGTTCTCAGTGGAAGTTTAAGTGTCCTCTGGTACTAGACTAGATTAGGGCTTTTTTCTTCAATCACAATAAACAGCAATCAAAGATTTACTACTGTCTTCATGTCAGATCATATATAGTGCCAAGCAATATCCAGATTTGCCTGCAGTACTCCTGCCTGCTTGAGACAGAATCCTCCGTCCAGAGCCTCATAGCTGGACCTGCACCATGGAGCATGCATCTCCACCTGCAACCTAGTTCTTTCCGTATAATCTGCCCATCTGTGCCTGAAGGGAAGGTGCTGACACCTTTATTACTTTCATCAGGACAGAAATCATACCCAGATATCAAGAGGCAGAGTTCCATCTAATTTGTTTTTGAGAAAGACAAAAAGCAAGCAAGCATGATTTTATTATAAAAAAGAATTTTAAACAAGACGTACAAACGTAGAGAACATAACATTATTTCCAACCGTACTAATAGACACAGATTCATTCCTGGGAAGAGGTACACCAATCTCATATTGCTTTTAAGTGGATGGAAAGATCTCTATAAAAATTATGTTTTATATATTCTTTAATGTTTTATTGATTTTTGAGAGAGAGAAAAAGACAAGAGTGTCAGAGAGAGAGACACACACAGAATCTAAAGCAGGCTCCAGACTCTGAGCTGTCAGCACAGAGCTTGATGCAGGGCTCAGACCCACCAACCATGAGATCATGACCTGAGCTGAAGTCAGCCGCCCAACCAACTAAGCCACCCAGGCGCTTCTATAAAAATTATTTTTAAGCATTGTGAAATTCTGCCAGTGTAAAGAATTTGATAATTAAATAAATCACAGGAAATCCTCAAAATATGTAGGTTAAAACAAATGTGGTTTTAAGGAACAGAACCTTCAGCTCTGTCTGGAAGAATAAATGTCATCATTTATCTCAATCTGTATCTTAAATGTAATGCAAGTCATGCTGCAATCTATCAACTGTTTTATAATATACCTAGCTGGTACTTTGTCTGAAGCTTTCTATTTTTTTTTTTTTACATTTTTTAAATGTTTTTATTTATTGTTAAGACAGAGAGACAGAGCAAGTGGGGGCTGGGGCAGAAAGAGAAAGGGAGACATAGAATCTGAAATGGGTTACAGGCTCTGAGCTGTCAGCACAGAGCCTAATGCAGGGCTCAAAGTCAGGAACCTTGAGATCATGACCTGAGCTGAAGTTGGATGCCTAACCAACTGAACCACCCAGGCGCCCAGTCTGAGGCTTTCTATTTCATTTTCCAAATAATTGGATCCACTATAGTCGGGGCTAAACATATTGTGCAATATATTTCTTTTTTTTTAAATTTTATTTAGGTTTAAAACTCAACTATTTCAAATGATAATGTTAACATTTATTTGCCATTTAACTTAATTTTTGAAAGGTTTGCTTGGTGAAAGTAATATTAGCAAAAACACCGTGGACTTTTTATACTAGACATTTCACCCATATTAATGCATTTATAGTCTTCACAATAGACCCATGATTTAGGAACAATCATTATCTCTATCTTACAAATGAGGAAATGAAGAATAAGAGAGAAAAAGAAACTTAACCAAGGTCACACAGTAATGGGCAGAGTCAGTAACAAACCCAGGCCCACACCCATTATGGTTTTGTAAGCATATTGGGAAAGTAATAAAAGTTGTGTCCACCTCCCAGGGTGAAACATCATTGAAAATGCTCTTACTCCATTTCACAAAGGATAGTTTATGTGTTCTTCAAATTGATATAAATTCTGGTTTTTTAATGTTTATTTATTTTTGAGAGAGAGAGAGACAGAGCATGAGTGGGGGAAGAGCAGAGAGAGAGAGAGACAGAGAAAGAGAGACAGAATCCAAAGCAGGCTCCAGGCTCTGAGCTGCCAGCACAGACCCGAACACGGGCCTTGAACCCACAAACTGTGAGATCCTGACCTGAGCTGAAGTCAGATGCTTAACTGACTGAGCCACCCAGGCGTCCCAGATTCTGTTTAATATTTGATTCCAGTTATAACTGGGATTTCAGGCATCTGATGGAAAGCAAAAAACCCAGCCAGCCATCTAGGCATCCCTTCAACATAATACCCAATACCAAATATTTGCATACATGAAAATGTTTAGGTGACTGGGAATTTTTATTTTGCACCTGGTTGTGAGCCATCCTAGCATCATGGAGACAAATTCCAAACCATGCTGTTCCAGAATTTAAGATGACCTTCTGTAGGATTTCGTGACCATATTTACTGATTTAAAACCACGGCCCACAAACAAATAGGGGTATGCATATTTGCTAGGATAATAAGACAGGATATTTACAATCAGACCTGAGAACATCAGAAATGCCTGCTAGCTATTTATAGCCTTTCCAATATATGGACCCCTATACCAATGTAAGGCAGCAAAGGAACTCACCAGAGAAAGACATTGCTTTTTTGCCTACATAAAATCTTTGCAGAAAAACCCCGTCTATGAAGAACCCAGGCTGTTTTCTATGTCATATGACAAGCAAGTAGGAACCATTTTCTTTCAGCCTAATGGAAGCAATGACAGAATGGTCTGATCCTAGATTTCTGAGCATTTGCTCTTTCAGTATTCTCCTGGCACACACCCCACTGAAGCAAAAAGCACAACGTAATTTGGTGACATTATTCAAGAGTAACCACAGAGCCAGGCATATCCCCAGCTATCCAACACATACTCCACTGAACACTATCGCACTCTACTTGCTTCAGTTTGGAAAAGAACAGCTATTTAGCCACCATCAGGACAGCATCTAGAGCATTTTTGCTAAGAATAGTGATAAATTTGTACTTTATTTATAACATTTGCCCAATTCTCTTTCCTAACTGTCAGAACATGGTTCTTGTCTTTTTAAGTTTTATTTTGAGAGAGAGAAAAAACCCAGTGTGAGTGGAGGAGAGGTAGATTCCCAAGCTGGCTCCGCACTGTCAGTCAGTGCAGATCCAAATGCAGGACTTAATCCCATGAACTGTGAGATCATGACCTGACCTGAAATTAAGAGTCGGACACTCAACCAACAGAGCCACCAAAGTGACCCTGATCAGAACATGTTTTTTAAGAAAATCAGCCAAGCCGTTACTTGAAACCCATGCTCTTATTTGGTTTATGTTCTAGAATGTGCTCACGGAGCAAACTTCACTATGTGGTTTTATCTACCATTATCCACTTGACAGAAATATACATCTTACTAACATCGGCAAGCAAAATTATTCCCTCCAACACCCCCTGGGAAATACTACAAGACATAATCTAAGTAAGTGCCTTACCACTGATACTCCTGACGCCCAGATGTGGGATTAGGAAGAGCACCCAGAACAATTTCTCAATTCCAAGCACGCCGGGAGATTTCTTCATTTCCTGTGCATATCAGGGATGGAAAACCTCCAGTAGACTTCTCTTCCTCCCTTGAATTCCTCAGTATTGGACCAGGTTACTTACCTCAGTGACATCTGTGAAATACAGAAGAGCAAGGAGGCAGCAGAAGATAGTAGGAAGAGCTTGAATAAGTTTGTCAAACAAAGTGAGCAGAAAGATTACTTGGTACTCTATTCTGTGGTTTTTGCTTCATGTCAAATCAGCTTCTCACTTTCAAACACTATGATCTGCAAAGCAGCTCAGTCCTTAACTTCTTCTGCTTACCACCCTTTTTGCCCCACATTGAGGTTGTTCTCATGTTCCGTGACATGAAAAAAATCAAACTTTAAAGAAATCTATACTGTTGCAATCTTTAGGCTGAGATTTCAATCAAATTAAGTTCAGGGAATTCATGGTAAAAAGTACCAATGGTAAGTATAGCTTTTCTTGTTTCATAGTTTTAGTTATAAAACTTCTTTTATGTAAAAGGTTTTCATTTTCTTCCCAAACAACATGTCATGGCAAGATGAGAATGCTTATTGTCATCACACCAGTGATTGATCTGAGGTTATGGAGAATATGAGTGACAGGAAGCTCTTCCTCAACAGATGAGGGAAGGGCAAGTGTCTTTAATCTGTAGTTAAATATCAATGGAACAAGACCATCATTAATATTAGCTCCATGTTCTCTCTAAATAAAGTTCCGAGCTAAATGACATCTTGAATATCAATGAAAGGAAACTTCCATTTTCAACATTCTTCATGTGGTTATTGCCTGGATGAAATTGAATAGAAATAATAAAAGAAAGAAATGGAAAATTTAAGACCAGATAGCTCAGGGTTGAGGTAGGACTATTTTCTCTAAGTTAGCTGTGCTTCTAATTATAGAAGCTGATTAAATTGACCCATTTGAGATTCCAAATGAGAAATGGAATCTGGTGACATCTCTGGTCATTGCCAGGTGTTGATTTTGTAAGTCTTTCTCCCAGAGGCTGGTGATTTTCTAACAAGGCCAATCTTCAATGGTTTTAAGTACACAAGTTAAAAAAAATAGTTATCATTGTATTTATTGATTTGAACAGACATTGTGTGATGGTTGGAGGCACCAAGATGCATGAGCCATTGTTCCTGATTTTAAAGAGCTCAGTGAGTGAGTACTGCAATCTCCTCATATCTGTCTTTAGTGTCAGAACTGAAATACTCATGCATTTCAGCCACCACAGTTTACCATACAGCAACTGTACCTATCATCTTAGAGCAACCATTGCTTACCGAGTAAGCCTCCTGTGAAATATTTATACAGCATTTATAAACTTTCTTTCTGGTGCTCCAGGTGGAATGCAAACTTCCTGGGGCAGTGGAGGCAAGGCTCATTATGTCTCTAAAATGGTCCCAGAAGTCAAAAGCCATAAACCGTAAGAAAAGGATCTCAGGATATTGTCTCAAACCAGAGAGAAGTCATATATACTTTGTGTATCTCAGCATAAAACCTTTATGATCCACTCTTTTAAAGATGTTTTTCTATATTTAAAAAAACCCATGTTAGTTAGGTAACATTTGGAAAAGATCTTATGTAATATCTAGTGTATTTTTTAAGATATCTATTTTGTTACTTCTCTCAGCATGAATTGGCCTTTATCCCTCCACTGCTGTAGTCTTGGGAGACCTGCTGTAGACAGAACTCCCCCTCGGAATCTCACCTCTGTCTTCCTTCTAGTGAGGAAGAATAGAAAGAAGCCTGGCTCCAATATTTGATAGCTCAGCTCTAAGTCCATTTTGCTTTAAATCTCTACCTCATCTGGTCATTACTTTCCATTCTGACCCTTGTTCCATTATAATCATGTACTTTTTTATTTAAAACCACCCAGATACCCTACCTTGGGGGTGTCTGGATGGTTCAGCTGGTTAAGCATGTGACCCTTGGTTTCAGCTCAGGTCATGATCTCATGGCTCCTGAGTTCAAATCCTACGTTGGGCTCTGCATTGACAGTATGAGGCCTGCTCAGGATTCTCTCTCTCCCTTTGTCTGTGCCTCTCCCCACCCCCCTCTCTCCAAATAAATAAAGGAACTTTAAAAATTACTTTTTACTTAAATGTGCAAATTTAAAGAATTTAGTACATTTTTTAAAGGGGATTGCATTGTGTTTTAGAAACAATTTTAAAAATATGAGTCTATCTCCAATTTTATTGTGAAAGGCAAAAAGCAAAGTAGAATTTGGCTTCTTAAAATTTGTTTTGCAAACAGTGGTATTTGGTGGCTCATTCAGTTGAGCCTCTGACTCTTGATCTCAGCTCAGGTCATGATCCAGGGTCATGGGATTGGCCCCTCCATTGGACCCTACATGGAGCATGGAGCCTGCTTAGATTCTCTCTCTTTTCTCTCTGTCCCTTTCCCATGCTCTCTCTCTCGAAAATCAATCAATCAATAAATAAAATTATTTTGCAAACTTCTTAGTTTGCAAGCTACGTAGAAGGCAAGTTCTTCACTTACAGATTTGGTTGCTCTCCTGAATCATGAGGCAGCTGTACTTTCTCCAGCATTCTTACCCTGGGGGTGGAGGGTCAGAAAAACAGCAATCACAAAACAGATGCAAGATGCTAGAGAGGTCTTACCACTGACATCAGATTCTGTGTTTCCCTCTCTCTCTGCCCCTCCCCTGCTCATCTTCTGTCTCTCTCTCTCTCAAAAATAAACATTGAAATGTTTAGCACCAATGTTTTCATGCAATAGAAAGTATTGCATAGCTTCTACCACAAAAGTGGTACAGCATTTAAAATTTTTCCCACTCTTCTGCTTGTTGTCTCTCCTCGTCAATGTTCTTAATAGCATTAGTTTCCAAATATGCCTGTACTTTAGAATCAGTCTGGGCATTTTTTATATACCGGGTGAGATTCCCAGATCCCTTCTACATCCATTGGATGAGAATCTCACAGAATTGAGGCTACATATCCCAATTTTATTTTTATTTTTTATATAATTTATTCTCAAATTGGTTTCCATACAACACCCAGTGCTCATCCCAACAAGCGCCCTCCTCCGTGCCTATCACCCACTTTCCCCTCTCATATCCGTATTTAAAATTTTTTAATGTTTATTTATTTTTGAGAGAGAGAGAGACAGAGACAGAGTGTGAGCAGGGGAGTATCAGAGAGAGAGGGAGACACAGAATTAGAAGCAGGCTCCAGGCTCTGAGCTGTTAGTACAAAGCCTGACGTGGGGCTCAAATTCACGAACTGTGAGATCATGACCTGAGCTCAAGTCAGCTGTTTAACTGACTGAGCCACCTAGATGTCCCTTATATCCCTATTTTAAAGAAATCTCCCAAAGTGATTCTGTTTGCTGATTTGAATGGATACTTGGAAACCAAGGATGAATTTATGGATACATGGACTTTTGAGTCACCAAAGACTTGGTACCAAATCTTTGCCACTTATTAGTTACAGAATCTTTCATAAATTTCCTAGATTCTTAGAGTCTATAGTAGACATGGAGATGTACCCCTTGGGTCCCTGTTCAAAGACATATTTGTTCTTAGCTGAGGGGAATGCAGTCAGCAGACAGCTCCATGGGTGCACTTCCTTAGGGACTTCCCAGTTGAGGCTCACCTCGTACAAGGTCATGATTTTCCATGACAACCTGAATCTAGTAATGGAACAAGGAAGATGCATAAAAGTCTGGCCATTTCGACCTCCCATAGATGCTGATGGGCAATACTTGACCCAGAGCTGCTGGTTGTCAGCAAAGGTTATGTCAGGCCTATATCAGTTTGACTTCCTGTGCCTGGTCTTGCTTCTGACCCCTTATTTTCACAGATGCTAATCTCTAATTTATCTCAGGGTCTGCTTCCAGAAAATCAAATCTGTTCTACATCTTGGTTTCACGTTCCATAGAACACTGACGGTAATAACATCTATCTGTTATCTTGGTGAACTGAGATAATGTATGCAAAGTGATCAGTAAATTGTATCTATAATTGTTCCTGAGCCAAAGATGAGCTTAATTTGGACAAGATGGATTCCAGGAAACCCTGTGTTAATAAGTCAAAATATAATGATGGGAGAACATATGAATATGTTTATTTGCTAGTGGGAGTCATTGTTGCATGAAGATTGAGACGGTGAATAAGCATCGTAACAAAGCTTTGATTAGCAAAGAGATGTAGCTGATTAAAGATTGTCTGAATTTCCCCCAAAATCCACAAGGATGGAGCAGCCATACCAGAAGGCCTGAGAAGTAAAGGGCAGAAAGAATTAGAAGCCTGAGGGCAGGAGATATAAAGAAGGGCCTATCTTGGGAAAACTCTCTAACCATACAAAAGACTGGAAGAGGTCAAAGCAGGGATGCTATCACGGAAGAACTAGAGGGCTGGGTAGGTAACCAAGGCAGGGAGGGACCATTCATCAAAACTGGAATACAAAAAAGGGTCGGTTATTGGATCTACACACCAAGATGGGGAAAGAGGCCAATTTGATATTGATCCCTTCTCCTTTGCTCCTTTAAGTATCCTTTCGGTGAAAGTATTGGTCTCACACATTGAGGTGGAGAAGGTTGACCCAAAGCATGGTATAAAATACTCTCAGCTGCAAAACCTAGAAGACTGAAGGTGCTTTGGGTAGGGGGATGTGTATGCAGAGAATGCCCAAGAATGGCCTTCTCCCCTCACTTCCCTACTGGAAGACTTGAAGTGTATTCTGGTTCTATCATTTACTAGATGTGTGGCCTTAGCCAAATTACTTAACTTTGACTCTATTACCTCTTTGAGTCCTGGTAACTCATCTCTAAAGCAGGAATAATAACACCTACCTGAAAAGTTGCTATGACAGTTCAATAAGGGGCTTAAATAGTACTATATATTTTAACTTGCTATCTATGAAATCACCCACCACAGTACCTTCCCCAAAACTAGGATCCTGACAAATGCTTTTTCCTTTCTTTCTTCCCATTTAGACATGGACAGAGAAAGTTGACTTCTCTTATATCCTATGCACCTGTGTGTACCAAATTCGTATGTGCTTATAGTACTTATTTGTACTATACCTTGGTGCTATTATGTATATGTATCTCCTTGCTTTCCTCAGGAAACTAACTTATGGATGCATCACAGCTATGCAAATTGTTTTCTCTTGTACTTGTGTGGATGTGTATATGCTTTGGTGTATTTTCAGCTTCAGATCTCAGCCAAATGTTACACTCTGAAGCCAAGAACTTTTCTCCCAGGAGAAATTAGGGAGGCCACATGGAAAAGAAGGGTGGCATACCTTGTAGCTTTCCAGCTACACACAGTATAAAGGAACAGGAGCCCCAGGTTCTGCACCTCAAAATCCTTCATCCACTTTGTGCAAGAGGCCATACTTTTTAGCCAGTGACTAAAGAAAACGGAAATACCAAGGCAGGTCCATTTCTGAGACACGGGACTACTACGGGACAGACTTTGGCTGAAGGCCTCCCTTATAGCCTTGCCAAACTTTCTTAGAGTTCAGATTAGTCTAGGATACTTTCCCATAACCTACTTCCTGATCCCCATCACTATGGATCAGTATTGCTTTGTGGTCTTTCTCCCATCTCCCCATTTTTCTCTCATAACTCCTCACTTCTTCTCACAGGCATTTCTCCTAATATAATCCTCCACAGTTTGGAGCCTGCATTTGGAGAACCCATTCTAACATGTTACTTTTGCATAGTTAAAACAACATGGAATATACAATTTCTTCAACCCTCAGTTCGTTTTCAGTATTCAATAGTCTCTCAAGTTTTGCATCCCTCTCTCTCCCCAACTCTCTTTCCCTCTTCCCCTCCCCCTGGTCCTCCATTAGGTTTCTCCTGTTCTCCTGTTAGACCTATGAGTGCAAACATATGGTATCTGTCCTTCTCTGCCTGACTTATTTCGCTTAGAATGACACCCTCAAGATCCATCCACTTTCCTACAAATGGCCAGATTTAATTCTTTCTCATTGTCATGTAATACTCCATTGTATATATATACCACATCTTCTTCATCCACTCATCATGTGATGGACATTTAGGCTTTTTCCATGTTTTGGCTATTGTTGACATTGCTGCTCTGAACACTGGGGTACATGTGCTCCTATGCATCAGCATTTCTTTATCCCTGGGTAAATCCATAGCAGTGCTATTGCTGGGTCATAAGGGAGTTCTATGGATAGTTTTTTGAGGAACTTCCACACTGTTTTCCAGAGCGGCTGCACCAGTTTACATTGCCACCAACAGTGTAGGAGGGTGCCCGTCTCTCCACACCCTCGCCAAAGTCTATAGTCTCTTGATTTGTTCATTTGAGCCACTCTGACTGGTGTGAGGTGGTATCTCAGTGTGGTTTTGATTTGTGTTTCCCTGATGATGAGTGATGTTGAGCATCGTTTCATGTGCCTGTAGGCCATCTGGATGTCCTCTTTGGAGAAGTGTCTGTTCATGTCTTCTGCCCATTTCTTCACTGGGTTATTTGTTTTGTGGGTTATTTGTTTTGGTGAGTTCCTTGTAGATTTTAGATACTAGCCCTTTATCTGCTTTGTTATTTGCAACTATCTTTTCCCATTCTGTCGGTTGCCTATTAGTTTTCTTGATTGTTTCCTTTGCAGTGCAGAAGCTTTTTATCTTGATGAAGTCGCAAGAATTCAGTTTTGCTTTCGTTTCCCTTGCCTTTGGGGATGTGTCGAGTAGGAAATTGCTGCTGTGGAGGTCTAGTGGGTTTTTTCCTACTTTCTCCTCGAGGGTTTTGATGGTTTCCTGTCTCACATTCAGGTCCTTCAGCCATTTTGAGTTAATTTTTGTGTATGGTGTAAGAGAGTGGTCTAGTTTCATTTTTCTGAATGTTGCTGTCCAGTTCTCCCAGCACCACCTGCTAAAGAGGCAGTCTTTTTTCCATTGGATAATATTTCCTGCTTTGTCAAAAACTAATTGGCCCTAGCAAACTCTTAAATAGAGAGAATAAACAGATGGTTACCAGAGGGGAGGTGAGTAAGGCGATGGGTGAAATCGGTGAGCGGGACTAAGAGTATACTTATCTTGATGAGCACTGAGTAATGTATAGAATTACTGAGTCATTACATCTGAAATTAATATATCACTGTATGTTAACTGAAGTGGAATTAAATTAAATTAAACTAAATTAAATTAAAATTAAAATTAAAAAAACAAGAAACAAACCCAAAAGGAAGGTGCAATATGGGATTAATATCAATCCTTGGTGGAAAAAAAAAAAAACAAGAGAACAAAAATACTTGAGAATATAATTAAGCAGTTTTCCTGAAAAAAACCCAAAAATTTTGGCATCTAGACTATTACATGTGTAATGCGGGATAAAGTAAGTATGTATTTATAGGATAATATAATTCTATCAATTCCTATATCTCTGAGAACCATGAGTCTCATGAAAGAAAGGAGATATAGATATAATATAGAGGTCAAAGACTGTAGCATTCTCAAATTTTGGTTGATGGCATTAAATATTTTACCCCAAAGTATGTATAAATATATTTTTAAACACAGACTTAACTAGGAGATAGTTGCATAAGAAAAAAAAAAAAAGGAAAGACAGGAGGGAAGGAAGGAGGAAGAGAAGAAAAGACGGGAAGAGGGATGGAGATCTTCCAAATTCTATCCATGCAAGAGGCCTAAAAATGGACCAACCCAGTAGCAATAAGCATCTCTAGTACCTGTATTGTGGTCTTAACATAACATTTCCCACTTAAAAACAAAACAAAGCAAACAAAGACAACAACCAAAAACCAGTGCCCGTTGGAGAAACTTAATTCAGTGCGTAGGGCAGGAAATGTACAAAATAAACCTAGAACATCTTGTCAGAAAGATAGCAAGGAAGCTATGAAACATTACTAGGTTACAGCAAAAGGATTTGGAGAAACCTTGAAAAGGATCCTAATGGTCAAAGGTGGACAATAGAGGATTTAAATAGATCACTGCAACTTATAAAAATCTATCAAGTGTGAGGAAAGAAGTGAGCAGGGAGAAAATAGAAAGCGGGGGGCACATCCTAGCAAGACTAAGAGAGAAAACTTCATGTCAGTTTGAGGGGTTTGTCTTCTACAGTGGATTGAGCACAGTGATACTGACTCATGAGTGTGTTTCCAAACATGATTCTAGGACAATCTATTACCCAAGAAAGATCAGAACACTCATGGGCCTGCTGGAGCCTTTACCCAGAGTCAGGAAAAGATTACTCCTACTGAATAAAGTTTCAAAGAATGATGAAGACTTTAAAAAAAAAAAGTGATGCTTTGATTATAATCCATGTGACTTATTTATTCAACATATCAGTTAAATGCATAAAGTTCAACTCTGTCCCCATGGAGCAGACAATCTAGAAAGATTTTACATGCATACAAATAAGAATGATGCAAAATAGTATGAAATTTGTGCCACAACAGAGGCACAGTTGAAATTCTATAGTTCAATAGGCAGAAATATCACTTCTGACACCGGTGAGAGAGGAAAGTCAGATCAGAGCTGGTCTTTAAAAGGATGGTGGCATCTAGAGGGCAGAAATGAGAGGCTGGCCTAAGGAAGTAGCTTGAACAGAAATGAAGCATCTGAAAGTACAGGGACGGCCTTAAACTGCAATAGGAGATTCCACTGTCTGGAGAGAAGGTGTGTGATGACGAGGTGAGAGACAAGGCTGGAAAGATGACTTGGGAGCAGGCAGGTGCACAGGCCTTCATCATCAGTGTGAGAGCTTGGAATTTATCTCATCATAGAGAGTTACTAAACGTTTTCAAATGGAATAAAAGTCCTACCAAGTATAAAGCACTTTAGAGTCCATGAAGGATGTGCTCAAAGAAAGAGCATGCAGAAGCAGAGGGACCAGGGAGGAGGCCATGGCACTCATTAAAGGACTGGACTGCCCTGTTGGCAGTGGGCGTGGAAAGAAAGAAAGCGGTGCCACAAATATTTTGAATGAAATCTCAAAATAGATTTTTGATGAATAACTAGATATGGAGTTGAGAAACTTGAAACAGGTGAGGTTAACTGAAAATACATGATCAGAAAGAGCTATGGTTGGAGAGTAGAGACTTGTGTCTTCTCAGCTTTCAGTATGTTGAGTGGGAAAAGCAGGACAATTGAAGTGAGAAACTGGAATCGGAGAAGAGCTGGAGCAGGAAACAGAGTTATAAGACAGGCCCATAGTGCACCACTGAGAGAGTAATGAGAACTCGAGGGAGTGCAGAGGAAGACAAGAAGGGAATCAGGGACAGGCCCGTGGGGGAGACTGATATTTGGTGAGCATGAAGGAACCAATGGGGTAGGGCAGAGATCCGGTGCAAATTCTGCGGCATATGCCAGAGTCTCCAGGGCTTGCGCCGCCCCACAGTGTAGATGACATCCACCTATCTGGTCCTCCAGACACTCCCTGACAGATGGCACACTGTAGAGTAGCACTTCACAGCCTGTGACAAAAGACCAGTTTTTTTCTTTTCAATTTGTTGGAATCAAGACTTCTATTAAATCAATATAAGCTAATCACTAAAAAAAAAGTGATAAGTGCTTGGATGTTTTGGCAACATCAAAATGTGAAAATTTTTGAAAGCTAGCTTTCAATTTTTACTTACATTGTGGTAAATATAAACACCAACATACCCGAGTGGTATAAGAGGAACTGACACCCAGACAGGATGCTGTTTCCAGTTCTGTTATTAGCACTGTGACTACTGCCAAGCCTCTAACTTCTCTGAACTTAACATTCCCTCGCTTGTAAAGTAAGAGGATTGAATCTGCCCTGCAAAGGCTAGATTGTATGGTGTTTAAATGTTAGCTGAAACCAAAATGGCCTGATCAAATTAGCATTCTGCCCATTCTCATTTCCATGCCTAAGTGGGAGAAAACATTTTTCATCTCCTGGAAGCATTTCCCCCCTCCTAATATTTTAAAGTGTATTGTTGTATTTTGAGACTGGAAGGCTGGTCAGGAGAAAGGACTTCAGGGAGCCAGATTTTCTGCAAAACTATTCTGAGCGAATCTCTAGTTGTCTCTAATCATGGTACATCATCAAAACCACAGGAAATCTAAAACAAAAACCTTGATCTGAAACACAGAGCCAGTTTACATAACAGGTTCCATGATTCACCAACCCAGGATTCCAGGCTACCAGCACCCTGCACAGGTCAGAGAACGTGCACATTTCCCCATGCCCCAGTGGATTTGAGATGCTCAGTGGCCTGCCATCTTACAGGTCACTTACAGGTCACTTCCTGTTCATCTTACATGCTAGCACCAAACATAGCTAGGCATACAGTCAATGCCCAACAACTTTTTCCCAAGTAAATAAATGAATGAAGGTGAATGCCTCATGTCCTACAAAAGCCTTCCACACCCCAGGCTACACTATTAACTTTCTCTTTATTCAGTGTTTCCCTAGCACTTATTCCGTGAAGAAATTATCTGTTTCTGTCATTTGCTGTAGGAATTGTGATTCATATATCTAAAAAAATGCCTGTCTGGACTGAACTGTGTCCCTCCCCTTGCTCCAAATTCATATGTTAAAGCCAAAACTCTCAATGTGACTGTATTTGGAGATAGAACCTGTAAGGAGGTAATAAAGGTGAAGAGAAGTAATAACAATGAAACCTTAATATGTTAGGGCTGGCATCCTCATTAGAAGAAGAAATCTCTTCTCTCTCTCACTCTACCTGCACATTGCAGAGAAAGGCCATATGAAGACAGAGTAAGAAGACAGCCATCTGCAAACCAAGAAAAAAGTTCTCACCAGAAACAGAATTTGCCAGTATCTTGATCATGAACTGTGAGAACCTAAACTGTGTTGCTTAAGCCACCCAGTCTGTGGTATTTTGTTATGGTGGCCAAGCAGACTAATGCAATGCCCTTCCCTGATTTCTCCACGTATGCATCAGATGACAGAATGAAATTAGTTCAGTAAAAGCAAGAAAACAGGAATATTCACAAATACATGAAAATTATATACCCTTGAACAACTATTGAGTCAAAGAGGAAATCAGAAGAAAACTGAAAAACATCTCAAGACAAACTACAATGAATACAAAACATACCCAAACCTATGGGGTGCAGGAAAAGCAGCAATATGGATGTTTATGATGATAAATGGCTATAATAAAAAAGAAGGGAGATCACATATAGTAACTTTATACCTCAAAGAACCAGAAATAAACTAGGCTCAACCTTAGCAGAAGGAAGGCAAAACAAGTATCAGAGCAGAAACAAAAAAACAAAAAAACAAAAATAAGAAAAAGAAAAACAAAGACTAAGAGAACAATTATAAAGATCAATGAAACTAAGAGGATAAACAAAATAGAAAAATCTTTATCTACACTAAGTAAAAAGCAGGGAAGACTCGAAATCACAAATGAAAGGAGACAGTACAGCTGATAACACAGAAATACTAAGGATTATAGGAAACTACTATGAACAATGTGCCAACAAATTAGATAAACTAGAAGAAATGGATAAATTACTGGAGACATACAATTTATCAAGATCGAATCATGAAGAAATAGAAAATGTGAACAGACTATAACAAATAAGGACATTGAATCAGTAACCAAACATCCCCCAACAAAGAAAAGTCCAGGACTGTCTGGCTTCACTGGTGAATCCTACCAAATATTTGATTTATTATTAATTAATACTAATCCTTCTCAAATTCTTCCAAAAAAATTTAAAGAAAAGGAGGAAGCACTTCAAAATTCATTTTATTTTATTTTTATTTTTTATTTTTTTTCATAATATTTTATTGTCAAATTGTTTTCCATATAACACCCAGTGCTCTTCCCCTTAAGTGCCCTCCACCATCACCACCACCTCTTTTCCCCCCTCCCCCTTCCCCTTCAACTCTCAGTTCATTTTCAGCATTCAATAGTCTCTCAAGTCTTGCATCCCTCTCTCTCCCCAACTCTCTCTCCCTCCTCCGCTCCCCCTGG
>PISW01011361.1:0-39700 GCA_004023785.1 Mungos mungo
ACTTTTAGATTGTCCAATTTGTTAGCATGTAATTGTTCTTAGAAGTCTCTTATAAGCCTTTGTATTTGTGTGATATCATTTGTAATTTCTAATTTTTTATTTGAGTCCCATCTTTTATTTCATAAGTTTTGCTAAAGGTTTGTCTATTTGTTTTTTTCAGAAAACTACTTAATTTTATTGGTCTTTCTGATTTTTTAAGTATTTCATTTGTTTCTGCTCTGAACTTTGTTACTTCCTTCCTTCTATTAATTTAGTGTGTTGTTTCTTCTTTTTTTCTAGTTTTTTGAGGTATAAAGTTAGGGTGTTTATTTGAGATTGTTCTGTTTTCTTAATGTACGTATTTATTGCTTATAAACATCACTCAGAATGTTTTTGCTGCACCCCAGAAGTTTTGGTATGTTGTGTTTCTGTTTTATTGATGCAAGATATTTTTTAAATTTCTTTTTTTTAAATAGTTTATTGTCAAATAGGTTTCCATATAACACCCAGTGCTCTTCCCCACAAGTGCCCTCCTCCATCACTACCTCCTCTTTTCCCCCCTCCCCCTTCCACTTCAACCCTCTGTTCGTTTTCAGTATTCAACAGTCTCTCAGGTTTTGCATCCCTCTCCCTCCCCAACTCTCTTTCCCTCTTCTCCTCCCCATGGTCCTCCATTAGGTTTCTCCTGTTCTCCTGTTAGACCTATGAGTGCAAACATATGGTATCTGTCCTTCTCCACCTGACTTATTTCACTTAGCATGATACCCTTGAGGTCCATCCACTTTGCTACAAATGGGCATATTTCTTTCTTTCTCATTGCCATGTAGTACTCCATTGTGTATATATACCACATCTTCTTGATCCACTCATCAGGTGTGGACATTTAGACTCTTTCCGTGATTTGGCTATTGTTGACAGTGGCACTGTGAACATTGGGGTACATGTGCCCCTATGCATCAGCACTCCTGCATCCCTTGGGTAAATCCCTAGCAGTGCTATTGCTAAATTTCTTTTTTAATTTCTTCTTTGACCCATGGGTTATTCAGTAGCAAGTTGTTTAGTCTTTAAATATTTGTGAATTTTTCAGTTCTTGTAATTGATTTTTATTCATTTTTTAAATATAATTTTTTTCTTTTTCTTTTTTTAATATAATACAATTTTTTTAACATATGCAATTATTTTCCATCATTTACAATACAGTAGTTACAATTACACTCCAAACAGAAAAGCAAAGTAAAAAATCAAAACCCCAACTTCTATTTCATGTAATTAGACTTATACAGAAATTAGAAGGTTATGTAACAACTAGTTAATCACCTAATTTCACAGGTATCTGAAGTGGCAATCGTTATATAGCAGCTTATCTATGATACATTCAAGATACATGATACAATTTATTACTTGCCCATAAGCTAAAACACAGCCTGCTTAATACCTTTCCTTAAATTCCACCTCTATACTACAATATACTTGAGATCCATGCAAAAAAGTAGCTACCTTTTATATAGGAAATTTTTAAGTTTATTTATTTGAGACAGAAGGAGAGTACATGTGAGCAGGGGAGAGTTGGAGAGAGAAGGAGACAGAATCCTAAGCAAGCTCTGTGCTCACAGCACGGAGCCTGATGCACGGCTCGATATCATGACTATGAGCCAAAATCAAGAGTTGGGCACTTAACCAATTGAGCCACCCAGGTGCCCCTTGTAATTGATTTTTAGTTTTATACCATTGTGGTTGAAAAAGATGCTTGATATGATTTCAGGCTTCTCAAACTTACTAAGAGTAGTTTTGTGGTCTCACATATGATCTCTCCTGGGGAAAGTTTCATGTGCCCATGAGAAGAATGTGTATTCTTTTGCTTTTGAATGGAATGTACTGTAAATATCTGTTACATCCATTTGGTCAAACATGTAGTTTAAGTCCAGTGTTTCCTAATTGATTTTCTGTCTGGATGATCTGTCCATTGATGAAAGTGGGATATTGAAGTCCTTTACTGTTATTTTATTTCTGTCTATTTCTCCTTTCAGGTCTTTTAATATTAGCTTTATATGTTTAGGTCCTCTTATGTTGGATGCATAGATATTTACAAATGTTACATCTTTTTGTTGGATTGACTCTTTTATCATTGTATAATGACCTTCTTTGTCTTTTATTATAGTCTTGGGCTTAAAGTCTATTTTATTTAACATAAATGTAGCTACTCTTGCTTTTTTTCTTTTTGGTTTCCATTTGCATGGAATATTTTTTCCCCCATTCCTTTCAGTTTGTGTGTATCATTAAGCTGAAGGGAGAGCATCTGTAAGCAGCTTATAGTTGGGTCTTGTTTTTTAATCCATTTTTTAATCTTTGATTGGATAACTTAGTCTGTTTACATTTAGAGTAATTATTGATAGGTATGGACTAACTACTGCCATTAATTGTTTTTTGGCTATGTAATTTTTTTCTTCCTTTCTTCTCGTCTTGCTCCCTTTTTGTGATGATTTTCTGTAGTGGTGTACCTTTCTCTTTTGTGTTACTCACTACAGGTTACCATGAAGTTGACATAAAACATCTTGGATTTATAATAGTCTATTTTAAGCTTATAACAACTTAAGTTCAATTATATACTAAAGCTCTACATTTTCACTCCTCCTCCCCCCATTTTATGTTTTTGATGTCACAGTTTACATCTTTTTACCTTGTGTATCCATTAACAAATTATCGGGATTAGGGTTATTGTTAGCACTTCTGTCTTTTAACCTTAATACTAGAGGTATAAGTGATTTATTACCCACTACCATAACAACACTGGAATATCCTGAATTTAACCATAATTTACGTTTAGCAGTGAGCTTTATACCTTCATATGTGTTCATATTACTAATTAGCATCCTTTCAGTTTAGCTTGAAGAACTCCCTTTAATATTTTCTTATAAGTGGTGATGATTCCTTCAGCTTTTGCTTGTCCAAAAAACTCTCTATCTTTCCTTCAGTTCTGAAAGGTAGCTTTGCAGGTCGACTATTCTTGATTGGTAGTTTTTTTCTTTCAGCACTTTGAATATATCATGCACTTGTTATGCCCAGATCACAATATCATCCCCAAAAACCAGAGACCGCCAGGGAGACTGAGTCACGCATGCAAAAGCAAAGGGCTTTATTACTGGCTTAGGCTCGCCTGACCTAAACTCGGGCTCACAGACTTTACCAGGGCAGTGGATCCGTGCTGAGACCCCCGAACAAGGGATGAGCAGGATTTTTATGGGTTTGGGAAGGGGGAGCTACAGGAAATTGAGACACAGGTACAGTGACACAATCATTATCACATAACATCATTGGCAGTAACTTTAACCATACATATTGTTCAGAGTGTTTGTTACTTTTGGCGGGACCCAATCACAACTTTTAGAGTATTAACCGATTACAGAGTGGACCCAGGACCCTCACGTAGGGTGTAACTAGCCTTAAGCAATAAGTGACTATCTATAGCTTCTATCTCTAGGCCTGCCCTTAGGAATGTTAAGCATTTTAGCTGGCTGATTCTGATTGGGTGTTGCTAGGGTGGTCCCTGGTTGAGCAATCTGTGCCCTTTTATTGTCTAATGATTCTGAGAGACCGACACCTAGGCCTCCAAGGTCAGAGGGGAAACTTGAAGCCTGTCATGGAGTCAGTTTGGTTCAGACCTGTGTCCTTTCACACTCACTTTTGGCCTGTGTAGTTTCTGTGAAAAATGTGTGGATCATCTTATGGGGGTTCTTTTATATGTAACATGTTGTTTTTCTTGAGGTGCTTTAAAGATTCATTGTCTTTAAATTTTGACAATTTAATTATAAAGTGTCTCACTGTGGGTTTCTTTGGATTCATCTTATTTGAAACTGTCTGAGTTTCCTAAGTCTGGATCATCTATTTTCTTCTCCAGGTTAGGGTAATTTTCATTATTTTTTTTTGATAAAGCTTTCTGCCCCTTTCTTTCTCTGTTCTCCTTCTGGGACCCCTGTAATGTGAATTTTGGTCTGCTTGATGATCCTCTAAGTCTCTCATGCTATCTGCTCTCTTTTTCATTCTTTTTTCTTTTTGGATGAATTACACTGACCTGTCTTTGAGTTTATTGATCCTTTCTTTTGCTTGATGTCGTCTGGTATTGAATCTCTACTGAATTTTTCAGTTCAATTTTTATATCCTTTAGCTCTGTGATTTCTCTGGTACTTTCTTATATTTTCTTATTGTTGAAATTCTCACTTTGTTCATGCATTGTTCTTCTAACCTTGGTGAGCATATTTATGACCATTATTTTGAACTCTTTATCAGGTAAATCACTTCATTCCATTAAGGTCTATTTCTGGAATTTTATCTTGCTTTTTTGTTTGGAACATATTCCTCTGTTTGTCTGATTTCCTTGACTCTCTGTTGGTTTCTGTGCATTAGATAAAACAGCCAGCTCTCCTAGTCATGATGTAGTCATGTCTTATAAGAAATGAACCCAATTATTCAGCCGGGCCTGCGCTTTTGGTTTTCTCTCAAACTTGCATGCAAGATGCTTTCTTTTTGTTTAGTGGCTTTCAGTAGATGAGGGTGAGCCAAGACCTGTAAGTGTCCCAGAAGGGAGAATCTCATCAGGAAACAAGCTGATTGAAAGCCAGACCTTTCAGGCAGAGCTTATAAAAATAAGCCTCTTTCAGGGAAAGACTGGGAAATGGGCATTTCTGTCTGTTTCCTTGGCACCTAGGACTTGGTTAGGAAGTGTTTCTTTGTTTGCTATAGTTCTATGGGACCAGTCAGTGCAAGCCCTGCTGCCCAGGTGATTGAGGGGAGAAGCCACAAAACCTGGGGCACCAGATGTGTGCATAAGCACCTTCCAGGGAGACACTGATGACCTGGAATGGGCCAGAGGGAGAAGGTGGAGATAGAGTTCACTGGCCTTCTTGGTCTCCAGGGAGGATTGTAGTCAGCCCCTAGATGTGTGCTAAATCAGAAGCCTGACTCTTAGGCATCAGCTTTTAAAGTATGCAAATAAGCCTCTTTCAACAGCAGATTTGGAGATAGGCATTTCGGTCTGCTTCCTCTGGCTGGGCCTTGGGGGAATAGCCACAGTGTGTCCTCATGAGCCCATTAAGAGCTGTTTCTTTGCTATAATTTTGTGTGTCTCATGGATGCAAGCCATGTTGGCTTTCAGAGCTCCATACCATTGACAGAATGCTTTCGCCTTCACTTCCATGTCATTCAGTTCTCTGTGTAACCCTGGGAAGTAGAAGGAAATCTAGTTTATCTCCATTAAAAAAAGTTTTTTTTTTTAAACTTTATTTATTTTTGAGAGAGACAGAGTATGAGCAGGGGAGGAACAAAAAGAGAGGGAGACACAGAATCTGAAGCAGGCTGATAGCACAGAGCCTGACATAGGGCTCGAACCATGAACTGTGAGATCATGACCTGTGCTGAAGTCAGACGTTTAACTGACTGAGCCACCCAGGCACCCAGTTTATCTCCATTTTAAAATGAGATAAAAGACCAAAAGATAGCAAGATCAACATCAACATTTGTTTTTGGTATCAATCCTGTCTGTTTTAATATTATTCTAATATTTGGTAATATTTCTTCACTCCTTTATTAGAATATATATGCCTGACAGTCCATATCACTTGGAGGCTGTTAGAGGCAGCAGTACTATATGTTATGAAATGGACTGTGTTTGGGTGTCAGATTTCTCTGTATAAACATTAAGTTCACTCAGGACCGTGAGAATCTCTCTTTGCCTAAAGTCATACTATTAGTAACTGGTAGAATGGGCCCTTTGAAGTAGGTCTTTAGGTTTCAAATCCAAGACTATGCTATATTACTCTGTTTCTCATGGGATAAAGTTTAAGAGATGATGACTGACTTGTCTGTAGCAACCCTTTTGGAAACTGGTACAGTGGAGGCTATACCAATCCCATTGAGCTTCATGTTAGAGTCTCTCTTCTTCCTGTCCAACAACCTCTCGATCCACAGTCTTTTCATGGCATTTTTCACTTCCATGTTTCTCAGGGTATAGATCAGAGGATTTAACATGGGTGTGATGATGGTATAAAACACAGCCACCACCTTGTCCTCAGTAAAAGTGGTGGAAGGCCTTAGGTAGATGAAGAGGCAGGGGACAAAAAACAAGATCACCACTATGATGTGGGAAGCACATGTGGACAGGGCCTTGCGCCTCCCCTCTGATGAGCGGGTCTTAAAGGAAAGCAAGATGACAATGTAAGAGCCCGTAAGAATGACAAAGCAGCTCAGCAAAATCATGCCACTGTTAGCTATCACAATGAGCCCCACCACATATGTCTCCGTGCAAGCCAGCTTCAGTAAAGGGTGGACATCACAGAAGTAGTGGTCAATCAGGTTGGGGCCACAGAAAGGCAGTCGTACAGTGAGGATGGTCTGGATAAAGGAATGCATAAACCCTCCTAGCCAACAGCTCAACACCAGTATAGAGCAGACCTTAAGGTCCATGATGGTCGTATAGCGTAGAGGCTTGCAGATAGCCACGTACCTGTCATAGGCCATCACTGTGAGAATAAAGATCTCTGTGCAGCCAAACAGATGGCAGAAAAAGAGCTGGACCATACAGCCAGCAAAAGAGATGCTCTTGACTTTGGCTTGGGAATCAATGATCAGCTTGGGGGCCGTAACCGAGGAATAGCAGATGTCGACAAAGGATAGGAAGCTGAGGAAGAAGTACATTGGAGAGTTGAGATTGGGACTCCTTTGGACAGTCATGATGATGAGAAAATTTCCAGTCATGAGTATCATGTAAAAGAGTAAGAACAAAAAGAAGCACAGTTGCTGCACTTTCTCATTTTGGGAAAGACCCACAAAAATAAATTCCGTAACATTATTTTCCATGGAACCTAGGAAGCTCACAAGAGGGAAGTGCAGTGTGACTTTACCTACAGGAAGAAAATATGAAGGACAATGAGATTAGGGCGCATGGTACCATAACACTGTTATTTAAAAAAAATTATTCTCAAAATTTCTCACTTAAGGTTTTGGTTTGGGTAAAGTCTGTTTCTTAAAATTAATAGAGATGGGGGGGTGTGGGAGGAGAGAAAGAAAATAGAAGAGAGAGGAAAAGAGAGAAAAAGAAAGGGGAAAAAATGTTTGACAGGCTTTAAACAGATTTAGGAATGCAGTTTCGGCTCTCCTCTTAAGTGTCAGTTGCCCAAATCATCGTTGCTCCAGAATTTAAATTAAATCTCTCTGTTAAATTAAGGTTCCAAGTGGTAACCTCCAGTCTCTTTACTCCAGGATACTCTTCATCCTTGTTCTAGTTGATGTATAGAATCTACAAAAATAAGCACACACACACTCACACACACGCACGCTCTCTCTCTCTCTCTCTCTCTCTCTCTCACACACACACACACACACACACACACACACAAACACTTGTGATTGTAGGTCCTAAAATGTACACTTTGAGTCAAATCTAGGATATAACTAGATTTTTTTTAATGTTTATTTTTGAGAGAGAGAGAGCATGAGCAGGGGAGGGGCAGAGAGAGAGGAGGTCAGAGGATCCAGAAGCAGGCCTCATGCTGACAGTCTGCAGTAAAGGCATTTGCTTACCCCTTCAGATGTCCTCTATTTATCTCTATTATAATATTTAAAATCACTGTCTTTGGGGCACCTGGGTAGCTCAATCGGTTGAGCATCTAACTTTGGCTCAGGTTGTGATCTCACGGTTCATGGGTTTGAAGCTTGTGTCGGGCTCTGTGCTGACAATTTGGAGTCTGGAGCCTGCTTCAAATTCTGTCTCCCCCTCTCTCTGCCTCCCCTCCCCCACTCCCAATTTTACTCTCTCTCAAAAATAAAAAATAAACATTAAAAAATAAAATAATAAAACCACTGTCTTTTAGACTACTTGTATGTCTACCCCAATAGATTGTGTGTCACTTAAATGCAGAGTTCATTCCTACATATATAGGTCCTCCAGACTTAACGTTAAGCTGGGCACAAATGTTAGGTATTCAGTAAATTTTGTAGGAGGAAGAGAGAGATAGGGGGAGAAAATGAGAGTTACTAGTTTATGAATATTTCTAGATGGTCTGGTTTTAGACTACCTATTGTAATCTTATCAGATAGAGCTGGATTTTCAACCCCTGGGCACACCAGTACCAGGCTTTAACCATGTAAGTTTAGCTATTTAATCATTGTCCTCATCTCTAAAATAGAGGATAAATAGTTCCTGCCTCATATTGTTGGTGTGAGAATTAAAACAGCAAATGCATGTAAAGGTTAGCATAGTGTCTGGTCCATATGAAGTACTTATGGAATATTAGTTATTGTCATTTTTATCCTGTACATCATAAATATGGGAGATATGAAGCAAAGAAGAAAAGTGATAAAAATGATTTCACTTACCTGGAGGGTATGAAACTCTTCCTTCCCTTCATTTCCTACTCCTAGGTCCTATGAATCCTCTACCTAGCTGTTACCCTCCAAACACCCTTCCTATTCCAGTAGATTCAGATTTCTGTAGTCAGTGCATAACATACATGAAATATATATACACATATATATTTTTTCTCATAACATATGAAAAAAGTAGTTTGTCTCCCTTTTATTGCCTAGAATTGCTGTTTGGGTCATAAAGCAAGCTATTTGTCTTGGAGCTTGAAGCAAACCTAAGTTTTGTTAAGTTTTTGTTTTCAGTAAACAAGGACAGAGGCTAAGTATGATAGAAAAGTGACTTTGGGGACCATCCTGAAGGTTAACTTACTCTCTTCCTGACATCCAGAGTTGTCTCTCAGCTCAGTGTCAATTCAGGCAAAGGCTTTTTCATATCCAAATTCTATGGCTTGGGAAGGAGAAAGAAAAGCCCCATGATACTCAGAGGATACTATGTTGTGTATCACTGTCTTGAGCAATGAGCTCCCATGAGCCTTCAGTTGGCCTCCCCTGTTGAAAGTTTTACTAAAGATACAAGTAACTGTCCCCACTTCATCGGCCAGGTGTGGGGCCCCCTTGGGAGACGGCTTTTTATTCTTTTTTATTTTTTTAAAATAGTTTATTGTCAAATTGGTTTCCATACAATACCCAGTGCTCTTCCTCCCCACAAGTGCCCTCCTCCACCACCACCACCTCTTTTCTCCCCTCCCTCTTCCCCTTCAACCCTCAGTTCGTTTTCAGTATTCAATAGTCTCTCAAATTTTGCATCCCTCTCTCTCCCCAACTTTCTTTCCCTCTTCACCTCCCCCTGGTCCTCCATTAGGTTTCTCCTGTTCTCCTGTTAGACCGATGAGTGCAAACATATGGTATCTGTCCTTGTCTGCCTGACTTATTTCGCTTAGCATGACACCCTCGAGGTCCATCCACTTTGCTACAAATGGCCATATTTCATTCTTTCTCATTGCCATGTAGTACTCCATTGTGTATATATACCACATCATCTTGATCCATTCACCAGGTCATGGACATTTAGGCTCTTTCCATGTTTTGGCTATTGTAGAAAGTGCTGCTATGAACATTGGGGTACATGTGCTCCTATGCATCAACATTTCTGTGTCTCTTGGGTAAATCCCTAGCAGTGCTATTGCTGGGTCATAAGGGAGCTCTATGGATAGTTTTTTGAGGAATCTCCACACTGTTTTCCAGAGCGGCTGCACCAGTTTACATTGCCACCAACAGTGTAGGAGGGTGTCGGGAGACGGTTTTTTAGAATGGATTTCCCTGTTTTTATGGGCACTAGAGGTGAACCATCATGGATCTCCTGTGTAACACCATCCTTTAATCCAACAACAGTGGATTCCATTGATTAAGCACTTAGTATATATCCTCCATTATGATAAGCACTTTATACAAACTCCACAGTTTTAAAAAAATTTTCATTTTATATTTAGAGCCTCAGTTGAATTGAAGTGAAATAATCATGACTCTTATTTGAGGCTCACCATCTCCATTTTTCTATGTATGACTTCATACTTCATTATTAATTGATATAATAAATAACTGTAAGCCAAAATATGATCCAAGTGTTCAAATTATGGATAAATTGTATCTACCTGTGTGTCTTTTATCCATGGCTCTTCTTTGCACCTTTGTAATAAACCAGATGTCCACACATGCATGTCTGCCTCTGGTTGTACCTGCATTTAGTCTGTATGTCTATATTTGCATCAATATCTGTGTTAATAACTGTAATCTTCTAATAACTCTTGGTCAACAGAGTGGAAGTCCACAAACTTTGATTATCTGAAGGTAGATTAGCTATCTTTGGCCTTTTACATTTTCATGTACATTATAAAATATGCTTGTATATTTCCACAAAAATATCTTCTGGGATTTTATTTGGGATTTCAATGAATCTATTGATGAAGTTGGGTGTATTTGGCACCTTAATAATCTTGAACTGATAAATTGATAAGTGGTTTATCCTTTAATTTATCTAGGTCTTCTTTAATTTTTCTAAGTACTTTCTAAATGTTTTCTAATTTTCAGTGTTAGATCTTACAAGCATTTTGAAGATTTATTTAGATTTTCTACTGGAAAGGGTGTTGCTTATAGCCCATAAACAGGAAAAATCTAGATAAATTACAAATTCATGACTTTTTTGGGGAATGTATTTAGAGAGTTGAGGTTTTAGAATAACTAAATATCCTGAAATATAAACCCCTTGAAGCAGAGATGAAACATAGTTCTGTTTCAGTGGGGAGCACTGAAGGAAGAAATGTCAAGAGCCATATAAACGGGTAAGAAAAACAGAGCTAAATTAAAAAAAAAAAAAAACCTGAATTGCCTTTAGGCTGAATGTAGGCTGGCATGAGACCACAGAATGCCCAAGAGCCACAGACACGCTGGATTTCATGCACACTTGTATGATATCCTCTACAGGGGCCTTCACTCAACACTCAAGAGAAACACTGAGGACAAGGCAGTAGATTGAGGAAATCTACACTGGTGATACAAGCTTGTTTGGGGATAGCAGTTGCCACTGTGGGAAAAGCATAAAGCCTCACTCAGACCCTTCTCTCTTACAGAACGAAAGCCTTAGATCTTGAGGGAAGAAGCTTCTTGCCCTCAGGGTTCATATGAAGATCCACTAGGGCAGGAGGAAGCATAACAAAAGAAGAATATCCTTGAGGAGAAACAGGAGAGAGGCCCGGACCCAGAGCCCTATGCCAATATGACTTAAGGTCTGTTCTGCCTTGGGGGTGGGGCAATAAATCTGCCAGACTAGACCCACCAAAGATATAAGTCGGAATTCTGCTGCCATAACAAACATGGGAACAAATGATGAATGCTTTAGGTGAGCTTGCCAGTAGACTTGACACAGCAAAGAAAATAATAGTGATCTTAAAGATGGGTTACTGTAGGGGTGTCTGAGTGGCTCAGCCAGTTGAGTGTCTGACTTTGAATCAAGTCATGATCTTGTGGTTTGTGAGTTTGAGCCTGTGTTGGGCTCTGTGCTGACAGCTCAGAGCCTGAAGCCTGCTTTAGATTCTGTGTCTCCCTCTTTATAGGCTCCTTCCCTACTCATGCTCTGTCTCTGTCTCTCTCTCAAAAATAAATAAACATTAAAAAATAAAAAAAGATACGTTACTATAAATTACCAAACTGAAATATAAACAGAAAAAAGGGCAGGACCCCCCCCCCTCCCGCCCCTCACCCCAGTACAGAATATGCAGGATTTCTAGAACAATATAAAAAAAATTAACATTGGTATAACCGGAATCCTAAAGAGAAAATGGGGCAAAAGAAAGATTTGAAGAAACAATGAGAATTTCCAAAAATAATGAAATATATCAAACTATAGATCCAAAAATCTTGAAAAAGTTGAGCAGGAAAAACAACAACAAAAAAGAAATGAAAAAATCTCATGCTGACATATCATATTCTACCTGCTGAAAATAAAAGACAATGAGAAAATCTTGAAGACATACAGTGGTAAAAAGAAATATAAAAAAGAAGATATGAATTACAGCAGACTTCTCACCAGGAACTATATATGATAGGAGACAATAGAGTCTTTAATAGAGTGATGTCTTTAAAGTATTTGGGGAAAAAACCTCTGTCAACTTACAATTTTATGCTAGTGAAAAAAATACTTTTTTAAAATGAAAGTAAAAAAAAAGATTTTTGTTGCCAATCAAAAACTGAATTCATACTAGCAGACCTAATAAAAAGAATATTAGTTTTCTCCAGGCAGAAAATAATATTATATTTGATTGAAAGTTGGATATATACAAAGAAGTAAAGAACTTCAGAATGGCTAACAAAGGATAATAAAAAGGACTATGGTTTTCTTATTTTAGTTGCTCTTAAAATGAGTGAATTTTATTTCTTAATTTTATTTCAGGTTTATTTATTTATTTTGAGAGAGAGAGAGAATGCATGCATGCACAAACAGGGGAGGGGCAGAGAGAGAGGGAGAGAGAGAATCCCAAGCAGGCTCTGCACTGTCAGTACAGAGCCCAGTGTGGGCTCAATCCCATGAACCATGAGATTCAACAGTTTTGAAACTACATAAAAAAGAAAGACCTAATAGAATTGACTGTCCTTTTATTGAAGTTTTCTCAGTCATCTTTCGGTTGGATGAAACTCCTTATGTAGTAGATTTTTCAGAAAAGGTGCCTATGTACAGTATTTACGGAGTTACTCAGTGATCAAAACTTTGTTTATTAAAGGACAGCTTGGCTAGATATAATATTCTAGTTTATACTTTCTTAACATTCTTGAAAGTGCTGCTATACATTTGCCTTGCTTTGTAGTGTTTTTGGGAAGTTGCATGCCACAAGCATTATCTTGTTTTTGTAAGTTATGTCATAAATTTGCCTATAGTTCCTTAGGATTTCTTTATTTTTAATGTCTAATAGTTTTATTAGAATACATCTTGGGGTTGGTTATTCTATGTTAATTTTTCCTGGTACCCAGTGGATCCTTTCAATGTGTAGATTCAGTTTTTTTAAGTTTATTTATTTATTTTGAGAGAAAGAGAGCATGTGAGCAGGGGAGTGGCAGAGAGAGAGGGAGAGAGACAATCTGAAGCACTGTCAGCACAGAGCCTGATGTGGGGCTCAGACCCACAAACTGAGATCATGACCTGAGTCAGGTGCTTAACCGACTGAGCCACCCAGGTGCTCCAAGATTTAAGTGTTTTTAAACTTATGAAATACTTTTTGGACTGTAGTTTTAAATATTAGTTTTATTCTATTCTAATTTTTTTTTTAGGACATCAATTATATTAGACCTCCTTGGTCTAATTTCTCTTTCCACCTCTTTATTTTCACCCTGTTAGCTTATTTTAAATGTCATTTTATTTTATTTTTGATTATCTGATTTACTTTCATGTTGTTTATTATATTTTAATTTGAATATTCTCCTTTTGGTACATTAATTTTCGTTGCTGACATGATTTTTTTGGTCTATTTTATTTTTTCCTGAGTTTAATCAACTCTCATTTCACCCCTTCCTGATTTTAAAATCTTTCTTTTTTGTTCTTAGAGTTTGCATTTCTAATTCAACATTTTATTTTCATATCCTTAAGGGTTTGTCATGTCTTTAGCTTTTCTCTCTGAGAGCATAATTGCTTGGTGTTTGTAACTTCTCAAAGGTTTCCAGCTGAATTAATTGAAAAACATCTTGGACCTTTTTCTAACTCACAAATTTTTGGGGAAGTTTTACACCAGAGACAACAAATTCCCTGGGGAACGTGGCTCTTGGTCACATTGCGAGGCTCAATTTGTTTTAAACAGTTTAAGCCTCTCAATATTGAAAAACAATCCTTGGTCTTTTAGTGAGTGAGTGGGTTTTCTAAACTAAAAAACAGGACCCACGACTCATTGGCTAGCTGTTTTCTGGACCTGTTTTTTTTTTTTTTATTTTCTAGTTTCTAAATAGATAATCTAAAGACTGGCGATGGGGATGATTTCCTGAATTCTTCCCTTTGTGATTTATCTGCATCACCACAGGCTGTTCATTATCTAAAGATCAGAGAACCCAGGGGATTTTGTTGTGTGGATTTGCCAATCACAATCACAAAACCAAAATCACTAGAAGGGAATTCCAGTTGTCGTGGAAACAGTGCCTCCAGCAACTTGACCAGTCACTAGCTGTGTGACTCAGAAGTCAAAGTCTCTGCCTCTTCTCTGCCTCATCTGTCAATTAAGAAGATTGGATTAATGGTCTTTAAATTGCCTTTCAGCTCTAAAGATTCTTCAGTTTCACCTACCGACTAAGCTGAGATGAAGCGGCTTAGCCCACTGGGGCCTTATGTGCAGAGGAAGGAACCGGTGGAAGGGTTTTGTTGTGAGGAGAGCTTCCTGTGTTCCAGGGCACCCGCTGCCATCCCGGCAGCCCAGGACATCCCTTTGAGTGATGAGCTCTTGCAACAGAGGGAGAAATTGTTCCTGATTTTCAAGAGGAGAACCTTAAGGTTCAAGTCTTTGCTGTAAAACTGAACGTTACTCAAACGAGGTAGGTTAAGGCTGTACCCAGGAGATGTCTCAGATTGACTGAATGTGGAGCCTTTTACAGGCTCCAAATCACTGTGTGATCTAGAATGAGTCACTTTCCCTCCCCGTAAAAACCAGAGGGCTGAACAGAATGTGCCCTGAAGCTGTCCTTGACATTCACATTCTGGGATTCCTTAAAGTACCCCTTGGGGACTAGAGTGAGTTGCGGGAAGGAGCCCCTTGTGATGTGACTTTGAGTTCACTGCAGTAGGTCTTCCAGGCTCTCTATCACTTGTTTTTTGTCCTTGTCAGATTTCTCTCATTGAGACTTTATTTAGGAGGATAAAGTTCTACCCAGTTAGGGTCTAGAACATCATTTACCTACCTACGTTTACATGTAATCCATGGCTTACCTTCTAGTCTGTGATCCTAGGGTGAGGGTTTTATTTGGGGAAGCGCTGGAGGGGAGAGGAGGTAATTTGTTATTAACTACCTGTCTTTCTTTTGGGCAAGGGGAATGAGAAAGCAGAGAGAAATGTAAATAAATACCAGGAAGTGTGAGCTTATAATAGCTACTACTTATTGAGAGCTTCCTATTTGCCAGGCAAACCCTCTTGCAACAACCGTGTCAAATATGAACTGTTCCCCTATTCCAAGAAAACGAAACAATCTGTTCACAAGGACACGTGGCGTGTGGGGGATGGAGCTCAGTATCGGCAGCCACTGCGGTGCTTGTTCCCACAATGCCCGCCTAAAACCAGCCCCTGCGGAGAAAGAAGGGCAGCTCACAGGTGTTCTCGTTGTGTGGTCTCCCGTCCCTCAGAGGTCCGTGAACCTGGAAACGTTCCCTCCAAGAAGACAGGTCACTTCTCCCTGACCTGGGGTTCATTCATCACCCCCGTGTCTCAATGATCCCATGAGTCATCTGATCAAATTGTCTTAAATTTCCCTAGTGAATTTTTTGTTTGTTTTTTGAAATACATATCATGTGGCCCTAAATGGTAATCTTCTCAACGTACAGAGTCAGAAGTTAAATGTACAGGAGTGTGTCAGAGATCTGGTCTTTTAAGTGAGAACTGGGCAGTTCACATCCAAGCAACACTGGACAAAACAACAACAAATGCCTTCTATGGAATGTAACTCGTGGAAGATAATCAGTGAGGTGGAAGTTATATCTTAACAGAAAAGTTGTGATATGTGTGGCTTTGATCTTGTGCAGTAAAATGTAAATGTCTGATTCCAAAATAGAAATGATCTACATTATTCTCAACTTTATATATTTGTTGAAAAAGAGTCACACCTGTGCTATATGAGGTCAAGACAGACTGAAAGGAAAATGTAGGCAGATAGCATTAAATAACCTACTTTTTTTTCTTATCAGTTTTATCCATTAATCAACCTATCAATCAAAAGTCTACATATATAGTGAGCACCATTCGTAAGGTTGACGCTTAGGTGCTGTGTGGGTTTGAGGAGGAATAAACTGAAGACGAGTAGGCAACATGAAATCACAATGAGCAATAAAAGTCTCTATAAAAATCAAATGTAATAAATTGTATGGTTCTAACTGTAGGTGGTAGAGAATTTCTTCTTCTCCTCTTCCTCCTCCTTCTTCTTCTCCTTCTTCTTCTTCTTCTTCCTTCTTCTTCTTTCTTCTTTTAAGTAAGTTTCATGCCCAGCACAGAGGCCAGTGTGGGGCTTGAACTCATGACCCCGAGATCATGACCTGAGCTGAGGTTGAGTTGGATGCTTAACTGACTGAGCCACCCAGGCGTCCCAGGAATTTCTTCATTTTTAAATTCAACTCAGTGAATTTACTGAATACTTACTGTGTGTTTAGTTCTGAAGATTCAGACATGAACAAGCTCAGCTTATTCAGGGACAGTTACAGAAAGAGTAATTATGATAAAACTCGCTGAATATTCCAGCAGAAAGATGTGAAAAAATACAGAAGAAGTGTTGGCTGGAGGGGAACAATGAATGGTGTTTGAGCATTAAAGCAGAATAACCTTGGGGTGCCTGGCTGGCTCTGTGGAGCATGGGACTCTTGATCTTGGGGTTGGGTTCGAGCCCCAACTCAATGCCAGGTAGAGATTGCAGAGATTACTTAAAAATAAAATATTAAAAAAAATAAAACGAGAATGAACATTAGTCAGAAAGCTGAGGTGTGCACGCCACACGAAATGTAAGGAGCATGCATACGTGCAAAGGGCAGGTTTGGGAGAATGATATCTATTTCAGAGCGGCTGGAAAACGGGCTCCAGGAGCAGTGGAGGCAGGGAACCAGAGAGGTCTTACATGCCAGGTCAGTGCTACCGGACTTAGCCTTGTAGGCAGGGGGAAACCCCTGACAGATTTCAAGTCACTGCATGACTAGTTCAGATTTGCATGTTAGGAGTATAACAATAATAAAACTAGCTTGCATTTATTGAGGGCTTGCTGTGAGCCCAGTGCCACATGCCTTACTGCACTTATCAGAGGGATCGCTTAAACTCATTTCTGGAGTCGAGAGCTGGGATGGACGCACATGTGTGGAAGTGACCGGGTGGCTTCCTAGCAGGTGGACACTCAAGAGCGGGTGGGATTCAGAGCGGGAGGCAGAGGGGCAGGCACGGCATGTGATGTGAAAAGTAAGATGCTCTTGTGGTGGTTATCAGCTGGCCTTCATGAAGAGGTGAGGGGACCTCTACGTAGAACAAGATTATTTGTTTAGGGGCCAGTGAAGTTGGCTTCAGAGGGCTTGGGCAAGTACTCTGGAGAGTCAGGGGGAGGAGCTGAGGCCTGCTTTCCAGGCGACAGGGCGACAGTGGCGGTTTCTGAGAGATCCGAGCACAGGGACTCAGGGAGAATGCTGACTTCAGTGTGCAAGATGGGGCACGGGGGACGATGCCCTGCGACCACTACAGACAGGTGGTGCGTGGAGGAGGGCGGCAATCCTCACACGAGCTTCTAGCCTGCCTGAAGCCCGCGTCTACAGGAGGATGGAGGAGGGAACTGGTGAAATCAGTGGGTTGTGGGGATTGTGTAAATGTGGGTAAAGCAGGAGAGGCAGGAGTTAGAGGTGATTGCAAAGATTCAAGCCTGAGGGCCAGGCAGAATGACAGAGTGGGGGGCACTGCTGTAAGACCCTGCTGAGAAGAGGGGTCAGCACCCCTGTGGGGGATACCTGCTCCATAGTTCAATGTCACCAGCTGCAGCTCTAAGCCCTGGCCAAACCCATGCTGTGGGGGCAGAGGAGGAGGGGACATCCCCAAGTTTCACACTCTGCTGTGTCCCACATAGTGTCTTGGTCTCTCTTATTTCGGAGATGGTGGCATCAAAATGTTCCCCATAACTTGTAGTTCCCTGCCGTGTTCCTGCTATTCACAGGGTGTCATAAATGGATTGGACAAGTTTTATATCAAGCGTGGGTTTTGATGTTATTTCTCTAAGGTGTTTGAGTGGCCAGCCCCCTTCTCCTCTGGCTGAGGAGCGGTGGCCCTCCCTCTCTTTCTAGAAAGGCCTGGGTTTCAGCTTTGGCTCAATCACTCACGAGCTGTGTGTATTTGGGCAGGCTACTTAACCTCTCTGAGTCATAATTTACTCACCCATCAATTAGCAACCTCACAGTGGTTCAGGAAGAATTAATTGAGGGAACAACAGTTATCACAATCCAGCACACAGTAGATACTGCCAAAGGACAGCAGTATCTGCTGCTGTAGCTGTTGGGATGACAATGACCATGACAATGGTGAACATCAGGTCACCACATGCTTGAGTTTTCTCCTTTGGCCTCCAGAGGGTGGGTTGTTTTTTGTTTTTGTTTTTTTAAAGTTTATTTAAGTTTATTTTGAGAGACAAAGAGCACGCACAGAGGGGAGGAGCAGAGAGAGAGAGAGAGAGAGAGAGAGAGAGAGAGAGAGAGAGGGAGACAGAGAATCCCAAGCACGCCCCACTCAGATGGAGCCCGCAGGGCACTCGATCTCACGACAGCAAGATCATGACTTGAGCTGACATCAAGAGTTGGCCACTTAACTTACTGAGCCACCCAGGTTCCCCCGAGTCTGTGGGGTCTTTTTGGTGTTTCCTTGTTTCCCTTCCTCTGGACCAGAAAGGGGACCCTCTCTCCTATTCAGTTCTTCTTCAGTGCCCTTTTCTTTTACTCCATGCAGCTCCCCATTTCTTCTCCAGTGTTAGCCAGGTAACTCACTGAGGATTCTTTCAGCATATTTTTCACCTTCTGTATATCTTCTAATTTTTAGTAGGAGAAAGATTAGTGATGGGGGAGGTATTTGATTTATTTCAATGTGGAAGCCCAAGTGGAAGAAGAAAAATTAAGAGGAATAGAAATACTTCAAAGTAGTCTTACTTGGTTTTTTAAACTAAACTGTAACTGACACACAACATTTCATTAGTTTCAGGTGTACAACATAGTGATTCAACAGCTTCAAAGTAATTTCAAAAGAGGAGAAAATCTGGAGAATTTCCTCTGCCTCATGTCGTAAATGTGCTGCTGAATTGCATGAAGTTACAAGCTTCCCGAAGGGGAGAGCCGTCTTTTGTTCTTCTCTTGGATGTCCCAAATTGCCTGGGCACGTGGTAGGTGCTTAATGAAACAATTGGTCAAAGAACTGAATTAAAATAAATCTTCACCTCCTGCCGACAAAAATAGCTGATGGCGGGAAAATTGGAAGACAGAAACCAGCAAACTGGTGAATCCCCATATATTACATTTGAACTATTGTTTGATACTGACCTGTAGTCTCAACAACTTCCAGATGACCCCTTGGACCCCAGGTGTCAAATTTTCTCAAAATGTTTGTAAAAATTCATGAATATGTGGGATTGGGCAAAACCACAGAATCTGAAAGAATCTAGACACTTAGATAATTCATGTAAGGAAAATATTGAAGATATCCTTTAAAAAGGGAGAATGATTAATGAAATTGGCATTTCTGGAAAGTAAATGGAGGAAACCATTTAGGAGAAGTTCAGTTGAGAATTTCTTCTGCAGAGGCATGCTGAGAAATGTTGAGAATGGGAGAATTGTTGGCAATACGGATACTTATTAGTGCTGAGAATATTGATTATTATTTCCAGTGCAGTATACTTGAAATAACATACCAACTGGATAAAATGATCTGGTTCATGTTCTAGATTCACTTCATACTGGGAGGCTTAGCTAATTCACAACCTCTCTGAGCTTTGGTTTTCTCACTTGTGATATGGGTATCATGGAGTTTTTATGAGATAGATTGCATAGTGTCTTGTATAGAGTGGGCTATTGGGCAGTGAATGGATGAACATTTGTTAGATCAACAAATAAATAAGTAAAATAAACCAGTAAGATAATATGTGTGAAAGGGTTCTATTAACAGGCAAGTGCTAAATAAACATGAAGCATTGGTGTTATGATGTGTTTGTTTTGTCACAGGTCTCTTCTCTGAGATTCATTTTCTCCAAATGGAATCCATGGCCAGTACAAATAATGTGACTGAGTTAATTTTCACTGGCCTCTTCCAGGATCCAGAGGTGCAGAGGGCGTGCTTTGTGGTGTTTCTTCTCATGTACCTGGCCACAGTGGTGGGCAATGGTCTCATTGTCCTGACGGTCAATGTCAGTAAGAATCTGCATTCCCCCATGTACTTCTTCCTTAGCTACCTGTCCCTGGTGGAGATCACTTACTCCTCTACTGTTGTCCCTAAATTCATCACAGACTTACTTGCCAAGATTAAAACCATCTCTCTGGAGGGCTGTGTGGCTCAGATATTCTTCTTCCACTTCTTTGGGGTCACTGAGATCCTTTTGCTTGTGGTGATGGCCTATGACCGCTATGTGGCCATCTGCAAGCCCCTTCAATATATAAGCATTATGAGCCGCCAACTATGTCATGTACTGGTGGCTGGCTCCTGGCTTGGGGGCTTTTTCCACTCCATTATACAGATTCTCATCACCATCCAGTTGCCCTTTTGTGGTCCCAATGTGATTGACCACTACTTCTGTGATCTTCAGCCATTATTCAAGCTTGCCTGCACTGACACCTTTGTGGAGGGGGTTATTGTGTTGGCCAACAGTGGCTTAATTGCTCTGTGTTCCTTCCTCATCTTGGTGTCCTCTTATATTATCATCCTGGTCAACTTGCGGAACCATTCTGCAGAGGGGAGGCGCAAAGCCCTCTCCACCTGTGCCTCTCACATCACCGTGGTCCTCTTGTTCTTTGGACCTGCCATCTTCCTCTACATGCGACCCTCCTCCACCTTCACTGAGGACAAACTGGTGGCTGTGTTCTACACAGTTGTCACCCCCATGCTGAACCCCATCATCTACACACTCAGAAATGCAGAGGTGAAAATTGCCATGAGGAGGTTGTGGGGCAAAAAGAACTTAGAGGTGGAGTAAAAATGGGAAAGTGATAAAGAAAAACATCTAATTATTCTTTGTTTTGGAATGGATTTTGGTTTCAGTGGGACGTTCAGGAATGGCAATAACAAATATAAGGACTTAATGTTACCACTGCTGTTATTCTCCTTAATAACCAAAGACTTGCTGGTATCTTGGTTTAATGTTCCAAGGGCAGAGATCAAATTGCCTCCATGGTATCCAACAGTATCATGGGATTGGATAACACTGAGACTCAAACTAAATGACAAATGCAAAGGAGAATATTTTGACAAATGTTCTTCTACGACATACTTCCTCCCTCACTCCCTCCTTGCTTTACTTCCTTTCTCCCTCCCTCCCTTCCTTGTCCCTTCTTTGTTCAACCTCCTAATGATAACAGCTTATATTTCATTAGAAAGGGAAACCAAACAGAGGAGTTATCATGGGATATTTGAGGAGAGTGCTAATACGATCTTCTCTTCCAGCATGGAGAAATGTATCTTTGAAAATTGTGTCCAGGGGTACCTGGGTGGCTCAGTCAGCTCAGTGTCTGATTTTGGCTCAGGTCATGATCATGCATTTTGTGGGTTCAAGCCCTGTGTTGGGCTCTGTGCTGACAGCTCAGAGCCTGGAGCCTGCTTCGGATTCTGTGTCTCCCTCTCTGTCTGTCTCTCCCCTGCTTGCACTCTGTTTCTCTCTCTCTCTCTCAAAAATAAATAAATATTTTAAAAAATTGTGTCCAAGAATTTTTCTGTTCTTTTGATTGGTTCTTGGCATCTTGTACCATGGACCACCTGATTACAAGTACCAAAAAAGTCTCTGGGACCACTTTGGTTCTTGTGACATGTTGGTACAAAAGGTAGTTCTTCAGTCTCCACAGCCTCTTTCACAATGTCCAGTATCTATAAGTTTAAAAAAATGTATCAAAAGGGCATAGGTTCTAGCTATCAGTAGGGAAAGACCAAGACAAACATTTTAACTAAAAGAGCACTTTTAGCCTTATCCAAATGTAAGTAAACACAGAATGTAGGAAATTCTTTATTTTTATTTTTTAAAAATTTTATTTATTTATTTATTTATTTATTTATTTATTTATTTATTTATTATTTATTTTTGAGAGAGTGTGTGTGCAGGGGAGGGGCAGAGGGAGAGAGAGAATCCCAATCAGGCTTCACGACGCCCTCATGACCGTGAGATCATGACCTGAGCCAAAATCAAGAGTTGGTCACTTAACTGAGCCACCCAGGTGCCCCCAGAATGTAGAAAATTCTTATTAGGCCTAACGTGAAGAATGAAGGGGAGGGAAGTGTTATCCATGTGTGTTTCTGCTCCAGACTACTGTCCTTTATTCTAGGTGACCCTGCCAAGTCTGTTTCTTTTTGTGCTTCTTAATGTTTCTTGGTGAAGTAGGACGAGACCATCGAGGTCTGTTACTGTGGTCCCACTGTGATTGGCCACTGCTCCTGTGGTCTCCAGACGTTATCCAGGCTTGCCTGCATGGACCCCTTTGCGGAGAGCGTTACCGGGTTGTCCAGCAGTAGCTTCGTTGTTCTGTGCTCATTCATTTTGTTATTTCACCTCTCCAAACTCCACTCCCCAACTGACTTGTATCACTGTGGACAATTTAGAGGATAAACTAAAATGTGCCCCTCTGGCTTTGGAATGACAAAGACTGGCTTTGCATTTGTGCTCTGGCCTTCCACCTTCCCTTGAGGATCAGGCGAAGTAATTCAGACAGTTTCCCTGCCGAGGGATGAAGCATCACAGGTATGCTATAGGCCTTAGGGACTTGTCTCTGTCTCCTTCCGTGCTGACTAAACATGTAGGTGAATAGTGGTTCTCAAGGTGCAGAAATCTTCCAGGAATCGTGGCCAAAGATGACCATCATTAAACCCTGAGAAAACACTTCTGCCCAAATAACTTTACCAGCCTTTTCTATATGGCAAAATCCTATGCATCTCACTTATGAGTCCTTCTCCATCCTCTCTCCTCCTTGAGTTAAATTGTGTCTCCCGTCCATGGTTATATTTATGTACCTGTATCATTGCCCTTATCATTCTGATTGTAATTATGTTATATGCGTTTCTTTCAAGGGCAAGATTGTTCACCCTTCTTTGTGGCTTGGTGACTGCATGTAGCTGGTGCTTCATAAGTGCTTGTTGAATTAACCCTTTATGCCCATGCACTGTCCTTTCTATATCAATTCTCACTGATTCTTTCTGAACACCTTCATGGGGAAGAGAACCTCTCTCCCTGTTAAGATTTTAAGAGCTCAGGCTCTGAAATCCAGTAGGCTGTTCCAGTTGCCTGTCAGCCAGCAACCCAAGATCCAGCTACTTCTCTAAATGTGTGTCTTTGCATAATTAAAATAAGGTTAATAATAGCATGCACTTCATAAGATTATTCTGAATATTAAATATAATAACATATGTAAAGCTTTTAGAAAATAACAGGGCATAGAGTTGTACCATAGACCCAACAAATATTAGCCATCATCGTCATTATTGTTGCTGTTGGTAATTACATGTCTGTCCACACATAGGTGTTCTTTTTGGTCTTTTGAGCTACTCAGAATAGGCCTCGATTGCATACCAAAAAGTTTTCAAGCATTTTTAGGCAGTTCAGTTCTTTGGTTTTGAGGCTTCTTTGGGCTAAATGTTCTTTGTCCGTTAATTGCCTTTGAAAGCGTAGCGCAGTACCTGGCACATTGTAGGTGCTCAGTAAAATTTTTAAATGGATGTTGACTGCATTGTATGTCAACTGTATTTAAATAATAACAAAAAAAGAAATAGACTAGAACACAGCCTCCTCATTGTCTTTTGTGCTGAATGTGCTTATACTTTGTTAATGTATGTCTTAGAGCGTGTGGTCCAGAACTGAACTTGCATTGCAGAAGGCTGGGATGTTAGGATACAGACTGTGATAGGAGCCACTTATGTGCCTGTTTAGGTTCTTCACTGAGAGCTTTGAAAAGAACATCACCAACGAACTTGGAGTCCTTGAATACTGCAAGAGCAGATAACATCTATAGTAAGCGAATTGTCAAAATTCTCAGGGATTACCTTACCCAGTGAGGCTTGAGACTCGGTGGGTCTACTGAGAGCTAATTACTCGCTTTGTTCTGGTCTCACTGGAAAAACACGGGAATCAAAGGAAACATTTTTTCCCATTGTGTAAGAGCCAGAGAATGTTGTGAAATGTTAAAAATAACTTCTCAATTCACAGAAGCCTAAGTCTCATTACGCCACTTAGCGCTGAAGACCGTGTAGTTAGTTCTCAATTGTTGATTCTGTCTGAGCATTTAAAAAAAATGTATTTTATAGACAATAAACATAAAATCATCTCATTAAAGAAAAATTATAGTGTCACGAGCTTCTCTGCATAGAGAATTTTGAAGTCTTTTTTATTATTTAATCTTTTTAGGTATAGGTTTGACTGTATGTAACAGAAAAAAATGGCAGTGAGGCAGAAGTACAAAAGTACAGAGGGAGAGAGTCCAGCGTGGTGTGGAAGCCTGACGATATTATCGGGAATCCAGACTCTGCCGTCTTCAGCATACAGCTTCAACCTCCAGACCTCACAGGGTCACGTGCTCCATACCGCTGCTGTCCAGTCAAACTTTATGCCATACTGGACATGTTCTGTGTCTGTGCTGAACAAACTGGTAGGGGCCGTTGAGCAGTGAAAAGGGCTAGTGAGACCAAGGAACTAAATTTTGAATTTTATTTAATTTTTATAAGTTTAAAAAGCTACATGTGGTTAATGGATGCCATATTAGGCAATGCCACACTTAGCATTTCACCTAGATCCCGGGAGGCAGGAAATGGGAAAGAGGGAGGACAAACTGATCACTTTCTCTTTTAGGAGATTATCCAAAAGTGCCACACAGCAATTTTGCTCTCATCTTATTTGATTGAAATTAATCACATGGTCACCCTTAATTTCGAGGGAGACTAGAAACTATAATATTTTATTCTATGTGGAGTTATGTTTAGCTAAGATCAGGGTTCTGTTCTGTTTCTAAAGAGACGGGGAGTTTGGAAACACCCCACATGTCCATTAACGGATGAATAGATGGGGAAGATGTGGTCTGTCTATACACTGGGATATTACTCAGCCATAAGAAAGAATGAAATCTTGCCCTTTGCAATAACATGGATGGAGCTAGAGAGTATTACACTAAGCAAAGTGAGTCAATCAGAGAAAGACAGATACCATATGATTTCACTCATCTGTAGAATTTAAGAAAATAAATGAACAATAGGGGAAGAAAAGAGAAAAGCAAACCAAGAAACAGACTCTACTATAGAGAATAATCTGATGGTTTAGAATGGAGGGGAGCAGGGGATGGGTTAATAGGTGATGGAGATTAAGGAGTGCACTCACAATGAGAACCGGCTATTGTATGGAAGCATTGGATCACTACATTGTACACAATATGGAAATTGTGAAATGTTAAATATGTTTACAGTATGTTACTAACTGGAAATTACAGTATGTTAACTAACTGGATATTAAACACTTAAAAAAAGAGAAAGGGGAGAATGGATGGAATGGCCTATATTCTCAGGCAGTCTATTACCAATTTCCTAAGCAATTAAAAAATTTCGTAAAAGTTGTTTATAATGGCTTGATAATATCAATATCAATATGACTGTAGCATAGTTTACTTAATCATTCAGACCTATTAGGTTTACTTCAGGGCTGTTAGGTTTACTTAATAATTTATCCAATAAAATTTAATGAGCGTGTACTATGTGCTATGCATTGTTCTCAGTGTGAGGGATATACAGCAATATATTGGATGGAGAACATTCCTGCCTACATGGAGGTGAACATTCCGTTTTCTGACAGCACCTGGGTGGCTCAGTTCGTTAAGCATCTGACTTTTGGTTTCAGCTCAGGTCATGATCTCACCATTTGTGGGATCAAGCCCTGCATTGCCTCCGTATTGACAACGTGGAGCTTGCTTGGGATTCTCTCCCCCTTTCTCTCCTTCCCAAGGCCCTCTCAAAATAAATAAGTAAACATAAAAAAAAATAACATTGTTTTTTGAAGCTGCTGTGGTCTGGATCAGCATTGCCAATAGAACTTCCTGTGATGACGGAAGTATTCTGTATCTATGCTAATATACGGTAGTCCCTAGTCATGTGGGTAATTAGTAGTTGAATATGCCTAACCTCCTGAGGAATCGAATTTTTAACTTTATTTAGTTTTAACTGGGTTAAATTTAATAAGCTACATGTGGCTGGTGACTACCACATTGGATGTCACGGGTGCACACACTTCTACTGCAAACTTGTAGCTATTTTTCCAGATCAGGGGCAAGGTTGCTCCCATGCCCCAGGACCCTGACAGGTCTCTGGGTGACTACTTTTAGCACTTATCTCTCATGAATCAGCTCTTTTGACTGTATTGCAGTTATATGTTTATTTTTTAACTTTTAAACTAGACTTGTAATTGATTTATGTACCACAATTACACTATTAGAGAATCTGACTTGGACTATATTTACCTTTATCAATGAGCTTTGCACAGTCATATGTTTTTCTTATGTTAATTAGCATCCTTTACATTTTAAAAGCTTGTAGAATGCCCATTAACATTTCTTGTGAGGCATCTCTAGTAGTGGTGAACTCCCTCAATTCTTCACATTCAGGAAAGGCTTTCTCCTTTATTTCTGAAGGACAGATTTGCTGGGGTTAGTATTCTTGGTTGACAGTTTTGTTCTTTCAACATTTGGGACATACCATCTAATAGCTCCTGGTCAGACGTGGCTTCAGGCTGTGCTCTCCAGTTGGAGAGTACCACTGACTGTGCTTGTGTTTAGGTTGGGCCGCAGGCTGCTCGCTGAAGTTGGGCGGGGCTAGAGACTATGCTCCATGGTCCTACCAGGTTGCTGTCTCGCTGGCTGGGGCTGCAGGTCCCAATCAGTGGTTGGGCTGGATTCCTGCCTGGCCAAGGACACAGGCTGTGTTTGGCAGTCAGGTAGGCCTTCATGGTGGACTCCTCTTCTGAGTGGGGTTGTAGGCTGGGCTCTACGGTTAGGCAGTGCTGTAGGCTGGGCTCTGAGGCTGCTCAGGGTTCCTGTTCAGGTTCACTGGTTATGCCAGGCCAGAAATTACACTCACCAACTGGGCAGGGCGACTGGCTTGGCTCCCTGCCTGGGCAGGCCATAGGACTTGCTCATCACTGCCAGACGTCTGTGCTCATGCTTCCTAGAGGGGTGGGACTGGAGGTTATGCCCAGTAGTTGGGCAAGACTATGAATTTGCTCCTTTGCCATGTTGAGCCAAAATATCTTATGGTTTGCCTTACTCTCTGTCTTTGTCTTATTTCATTTTTCCTTCCCTTCCCCTTTATTCATCTGTTTTGTTTCTCAAATTCCACACATGTGAAATCATATGGTATTTGTCTCTGACTGAGTTATTTTGCTTAGCATAATACACTCTAGTTCCAGGTACATTATTGCAAGTGGCAAGATTTCATTCTTTTTGATGACTGAGTAATATTTCATTATATATCCATTATATATATATTTCATTATATATCTATATACATGTATATACACATGTGTATATACGTGTATATGTGTGTGTGTGTGTGTGTGTGTGTGTGTGTGTGTGTGTGTTCCCCACATCTTCTTTATCCATTACTCAGTTGATGGACATTTGGGCCCTTTCCATAATTTGTCTATTGTTGATAGTGATGCTATAAACACTGGGGTACATGTGCCCCTTCAAATCAGTATTTTTGTATCCTTTGGATAAATATCTAGGGGTGCAATTGCTGAGTTGTAGGGTAGTTCTATTTTTAACTTTTTGAGGAACCTCCATACTGTTTTCCAGAGTGATTGTACCAGTTTGCATTCCCACCACCAGTGTAAGAGGGTTCCTCTTTCTCTGCAACATTGCTAACATCTGTTGTTTCCTGAGTTGTTAATTTTAGCTATTTTGACAGGTGTGAGGTGGTATTTCTTTGTTTTGATCTGTACTACCCTAATGATGAATGATGTTGAGCATTTTTTTCATGTGTCTGTTAGCCATTTGTATGTCTTCTTTGGAGAAATTTCTGTTCACGTCTTCTGCCCATTTCTTAACTGGATTACTTATTTTTTGATATTGGGTTTGATAAGTTCTTTATAGATTTTGTATACTAACCCTTTATCTGATATGTCATTTGCAAATATCTTCTCCCATTCCATAGGTTGCCTTTTATTTATTTATTGTTTTTAATGTTTATGTATTTATTTTGAGAGAGAAGGAGAGTGCACATGAATGGGGGAGGGTGAGAGAGAGCGAGCGAGCGAGTGAGCGAGAGAGAGAGAGAGAGAGAGAGAGAGAGAGAGAGAATTCCAAGCAGGCTCTGTGCTGTTGGCAGCAAGCTCAGCCCCTTGAACCATGAGATAATGACCTGAGCCTAAATCAAGAGTCAGACACATAAGCAACTGAGCCACCCAGGTGCCCCTTGTACATTACCTTTTAGATTTGTTGATTGTTTCCTTCCCTGTGCAGAAGCTTTTTATCTGGATGAGGTCCTAATAGTTCATTTTTGCTTTTGTTTCCCTTGTCTCTGGGGACATGTCTAGTAGGAAGTTGCTATGGCCAAGGTCAAAGAGTTGCTGCCTGTGTTTCATCTAGGAGTTTGATGGTTTCCTCTCTCACATTTAGGTCTTTCATCCATTTTGAATTTGTTTTTGTGTGTGATGTAAGAAAAGAAAGTAGTCCAGTTTCATTCTTATGCATGTCACTGTCTTGTTTTTCCAACCGCATTTGTTGAAGAGACTGTCTTTTTTCCATTGAATATTCTTTACTGCTTTGTTGAAGATGAGTTGACCATATTATTGTGGGTCCATTACTGGGTTCTCTCTTCTGTTCCATTGATCTGCGTGTCTGTTTTTGTGCCAGTACCATACCGTCTTGATGATTACAGCTTTGTAATATAGCTTGAAGTCCTGAATTGTGATGCCTCCTGGTTTACTTTTCTTTTTCAACATTACTTTGGTTATTTGGGGTCTTTTCTGGTTATATACCAATTTTAGAATTGTTTGTTTCAGTTCTATGAAAATTCTGGTGCTATTTTAATAGGGATTATATGTATTGAATGTGTTGATTGCTTTGGATGATATAGACATTTTAAATATTTGTTCTTCCAACCCATTAGGATGCAATATTTTTCGACTTCAGCTGTCTTCTTCAGTTTCTTTCATAAGTATTAAATAGTTTTCAGAGTACAGGTTTTTTATGTCTTCAATTAGGTTTGTTCCTTGGTATCTTATGGTTTTGGGTGCAGTTGTAAATGGGATTGATTCCTTGATATCTCTCTCTGCTGCTTCATTATTGGTGTATAGAAATTGAACAGATTTCTGTATGTTGATTTTATACCCTATCACTTTCCTGAACTCATGTATCAGTTGTAGCAACTTTTTAGTGGAATCTTTCAGATCTTGTACGTAGAGTATCATGCTGTCTGTGAAAAGTGAAAATTTGATTATTCCTTGCTTATGTGGATGTCTTTGATTTCTTTTCTTATTTATTTTTTATTTAATTTATTTTTAAAATTTACATCCAAGTTAATTAGCAAATAGTGCAACAGTGATTTGAAGAGTAGATTCCTTAATGCCCCTTACCCATTTAGCCCATCCCTCCTCCCACAACCCCTCCAGTAACCCTCTGTTAGTTCATATTTAAGAGTCTCTTATGTTTTGTCCCTCTCCCTGTTTTTATATTGTTTTTGCTTCCCTTCCCTTAGTTCCTGTTTTGTATCTTAAAGTCCTCATGTGAGTGAGGTCATATGATGTTTTTCTTTCTCTGACTGACTAATTTTGCTTAGCATAATACCCTCTAGTTCCTTCCACGTAGTTGCAACTGGCAATATTTCATTCTTTTTGATTGCTAAGTAATACTCCATTGTCTCTATAGACCACATCTTCTTTATCCATTCATCCATTGATGGACATTTGGGCTCTTCCGTAGTTTGCCTATTGTTGATAGTATTGCTGTAAACATTGGGGTGCATGTGCCCCTTTGAAACACTATACCTCTATCCCTTAGGTAAATACCTAGTAGTACAATTTTTGGGCCATGGGGTAGTTCTGTTTTTAATTTTTTTGAGGAACCTTCATGCTATTTTCCAGAGTGGCTGCACCAGTTTGCATTCCCACCAGCAGTGCAAAAGAGATCCTCTCTCTCCAGATGCCTTTTATTTCTTTTTGTTTTCTGAATGTTGAGGCTAGGACTTATAGTACTATGTTGAACAATAGTGGTGAGAGTGGACATTGTTGTGTTCCTGATCTCAGAGGAAAGCTCTCTATTTTTCCCCATCATTGATGGTATTAGCTGTGGGTCTTTCATATGTGGCTTTTATGATGTTGAGGTATGTTACTTCTATTCCTACTTTCTTGAGGGTTTTTACAAAAAAAAGATTCTATATTTTGTCAAATACTTTTTTCTGCATTGATTGAGAGGATCATATGGTTCTTATCCTTTTCTTTATTACTGTGGTGCATCATGTTGACTGACTTGTAGAGACTGAATCATGACTGCATCCCAGGAATAAATCCAACTTGATCGTGGTGAGTAATTCTTTTAATGTACTATTGGATTCTATTTGTTAATATCTTGGGAATTTTTGCATCCATGTTCCTCAGGGATATTGGTCTGTAATTCTCCTTTTTAGTGTAATCTTTGTCTGGTTTTGGACTCAAGATAATGCTGGCCTCCTAGAATGAGTTTGGAAATTTTCCTTCCATTTCTCTTTTTTTGGAGCACTTTCTGAAGAATAGGTATTAACTCTGATTTAAATGTCTGGTAGAATTCCCCTGGGAAGCCACCTAACCCTGGACTCTTGTTTGTTGGGAGACTTTTGATTGTTGATTCAATTTCTTTGCTGATTATTGTTTGCTGGGTCTATTCAAATTTTCTGTTTCATCCTGCTTCAGTTTTGGCAATGTATATAATTCTAGAAATGTATCCATTTCTTGAAGATTGCCCAATTTGTTGGCATATAAGTGCTCATAACATTTTTTTCTAATTGGCATTCTGTGGTGTTGGTTGTGATCTCTTCCATTTGTGATTTTATCTCTTTGGGTCATTTCTCTTTTCTTTTTGATAAGTGTTTCTAAAGGTTTATCAATTTTGTTAACTCTCTCAAAGAACCAGTGCCTAGTTTTGTTGATCTGTTCTATTGTTTTGTTTTTTAACTTTTTTAAACATTTACTTCTTTTTTAGAGACAGAAACAGGGCGTGAGCGAAGGACGGGCAGAGAGAGAGGGAAACACAGAATATGAAGTAGGCTCCAGGCTCTGAGCTGTCAGCACAAAGCCCAACAAGGGGCTCAAACCCACGAACTATGAGATATGACCTGAACCAAAGTCAGATGCTTAACTGACTGAGCCAACCAGGTGCCCCAACGTTTTTTGTTTAATTTCAATATCATTGATTTCTGCTCTAATCTTTATTATTTTCCTTCTTCTGATGGTTTTGGGCTTTATTCGTTGTTATTTCTCCCTTTAGGTGTAAGGTTAGGTTGTGATTTTGAGACTTTTCTTACTTCTTGAGTAAGGCCTGTAGTGCTATACACGTCCCTCTTATGACTGATTTGATGCATCCAAAGGTTTCGGACTGTCATGGTTTCATTTTCATTTGCTTCTATGCAAATTTTATTTCTTCTTTAATTTCCTTGTTGACTGATTCATTCTTTAGTAGGATGTCCTTTAGTCTTCATGGATTTGTAGTCTTTCCACATTTTTCTTGTGGTTGACTTCAAGTTTCATATTGTTGTCTGAAAATATGCGTGGTAGGTCTCAATCTTTTTCTAGTTGTTGAGGCTTGGTTTGTGACCCAGAATGTGAACTGTTCTGGAGAATGCTCCATGTGCACTTAAAAAAAAATGTGTATTCTGCTGCTTTAGGGTGAAATGTTTTGAATATGTCTGTTAAGTCCATCTGGTCCAGTGCCATTAAAAGCCATTGTTTCCTTGTTGATCAGCTTAGATGACCTGTCAATTACTGTCAGTGGGGTGTTAATGTCCGCACCATTATTGTATTATTATCAAGGAGTTTCTTTATTTTGCTGTTAATTGATTTTTATATGTGGCATTTCATTTTTGGCCATAAATATTTACAATTGTTACATCGTCTTGTGCGATAGACCCTTTTATTATGACAAAGTGCCCTTCATTTCTTGTTACAGTCTTTGATTTAAAATCTGGTTTGTATGATATAAGTATGACTACTCTGGATTTCTTTTTTGATGTCCATTAGCATAATAGATGAATCTCCATCCCCTCCCTTTCAATCTGCAGGTGACTTTGGGTCTAAAATGAGTCCATTATGGGCAGCATATAGATGGGTCTTGTTTTTTAATCTATTCTGATACCCTGTATCTTTTGATTGGAGCATTTAGTCCATTTACACTCAGAGTAATTATTGATAGATATGAATTTAGTGCCATTGTATTATCTGTAATGTTGCTGTTCCTATCGATTGTCTCTGTTCCTTTCTAGTCTTTTTTGCTTTTGGGCTCTCTTTCTCACTCAAAGGGTCCCCTTTAATATTTCTTGCAGAGCTGGTTTAGTGTTCACACACTCTTGTAGTTTTTACTTTTCTAGAAAGTCTTTATCTTTCCTTCTGATCTAAATGACAGCCTTGCTGTATAAAGTATTCTTGGCTGCATATTTTTCCCATTTAGCATGTTAAATATATCGTGCCACTCCTCTCTGGCCTGCCAAGATTCTGTGGACAGGTCTGCTGCTACCCTATGTGTCTACCCTTGTAGATTAAGGACCTTTTGTCCCTAGCTGCTTTCAGAATTCTCTATTTTTGTATTTTGCAAGTTTTGCTGATATGTCTTGGTGTTGACCTATTTTTGTTGATTTTGAAGGGAGTTCTCTGTGCCTCTTGGACTTGAATGCCTCTTTTCTTCCCCATATTAGGGATGTGATCAGTTATAATTTGTTCAAATAAGCTTTCTGCCACCTTTTCTTACTCTTCTTCTTGTGGGACGTCTATGACACAGATATTACTGAGCTTTACGGGATTACTGAGTTCCCTGTCTATTTCTGTGATCTAATAGTTCTCTTTTCCTTTCTTTTCACCTTCATTATTTTCCATAGTTTTTTCTTGTACATCACCTATTTGTTCCTCTGCTTCTTCCATCCTCATTGTGATCACATCCAGTCTGTTTATCATCTCAGGTATAACATTTTTTATTTCACCTGACTAGATTTCAGTCTTTTAACTCAGAAAGGTTTCTCTGGTGTCCTCGGTGCTTCTTTCAAGCACAGCTAGTTTCCTTCTGACTGTTGTTCTAAATTCTTGTTCAGGTATATTGCTTGTATCTACTTTCAGGAAATCAATGGTTGTGGCTATGATTTCTTTTTGATCTTTCTTTTGGGGAGAAGTCCTCCATCTCGCCATTTTGTCTGGTTTCTGTCTTTTGCATGTTGGAATGTTGTTATGATCCTGCTCTGGGAGTAATGCTGTATTTAGAAGGAGTCATACTGCCCAGGGCCTAGCACTTCTGGTGTGTTCTGCATGCACTCTGCCATTGTGTTGTGGCTGCTCTTTCCCACAGGTCAGTCTCCAGCAGATTTCCTCCTGAATATGGTGGGGAGTGTTTGAACCTTTTACTAGGTGTGCTTTGATTTGCTTGTTAAAGTAAGACTGATATAAAAAATGAAGGATCGGGTGCCTCGGTGGCACAGTCAGTTAAGCCTCTGAGTTTGGCTCATCATGATCTGATGGTTTATGAATTTGAGCCCTGGAGGGACTTCAGTTGTCAGCACAGAGCCTGCTTCAGATCCTCTGTCCCCCTCTCTGCCCCTCCCCTGGTCGTGCATTCTCTCTATCAAGAATAAATAAACATTAAAAAAAAAGAAGCCTGATCCCACAAAGAGAAAAGGAACAGAAAAACCAAGCAAACAGACAGGAAACTGTAAGCCTGACTCCGAAGAAAAATGAAGAGAGAAAGAAAATGAAACCTCATCCAGTAAATGAGAAAAGGTAACAGATAAACAAAAATCTCTAATTCTGATTTCAAAGGAAAAAAAGAAAGAAAAAGAAAGCCTGGTCCTATCTTCACCAGAAGTGAAGCTTACGCTTTGGCGCACTCTCTGATCAGTAGACTTGGTGCATGTGTGCGGCCTGTGCTGGTCCTTTGGGAGCAGCCTGCTGTGGTGCCTTACAGTCAGACCTGCCCCCTCTAGATTACATATTACCTCCACCATCATTCTTGAAGGAGAGGGTGAGGCATGGGGATCCCTTAGTGACTTATACATTAATCAGTGAATGTTAGAATTGGAAGGTACGATGGGGGCAACCCAACTTACCTCCATCATCTCATATAGAAAGAGAACCAGGTGACAGTGAGAAGTGGAGAGGTGAGTGGCCTACTCAGATTAGGTGATCAGTTATGACCCGAGCTAGTGCCCAACTGTCCTGACCCCTGTCCAGTCCTCTCCTCTCTCTTCCTTCTCCTTTCCATTCTCAGTAGTTCAACCTAGAAAAAGTTCCCTTTATGTCCTTCCTTCAATTTTCTTCTCTTACTGCCTCATTATTGGGTGTCAAAACTTTATAGAAATCTCACTAATTGAAGCAGATTTTGAACCTTCCTGAAGTCATAGTTTAATTGACAGTTTCACCCGAGAGAAAAGAGATTCCATGGGGACGTTGTTCCCTTGATTAAGGTGTGTGGCTTAGTTTATTTTAAATAGTTCAAGGATCTAAGCATTTAGTCAGAATCCTTGGACTCAGTGAGTGGGTATGTTTTCTACATAAAGCACAGCATCTTAAATTCTCTGAGTTTGCTGATTTCTGTGGCTTATGTTTATTTCTTTGATATTATCCAAATGGCAACCCAGATCCAGATCCTCTGAACTTTCCTCTACTGAGATTCAACTTAGATGCCGTCATTTGTTTTCAGACCCCCAGGAACGTGGTGTTTTGTTCCTGGGGACCGGACCTGATTCTTGAATTGCAGTAGCAACAACCTCCCAGAGACATGAGAAGGTAGCCTAGTGTTGTTGAAAGAGCCCTGTTTTCTGAGTGAGTAGCCTGGCAAGTATCTAGTGTGTGGCTTTGGGAAGCAATGAACCTTTCTCAGCTGCTGTCGCCTCATTTGTGAACAGAGGAGGTTTGAGTAAAAGGTCTCTAAATATTTTCAGCGCCACTCTCAGGGGCTTAAGTTGAGTGTGACCTGAACTGTGCTCACTGGACCCTGCAGTGACAAATCAGCTGGGTGGGGATTGTTAGCTAAAGCACCTTACTTGTCCAGGGACCAGGATTCCCTGAGAGGAATCTAATGCTCCACCCTATCCTGTGTCCCCAGCCAGATCATCTCCTTGAAAATGATCTGTTTTAACAGAGTGATGCCTTCATCCTGAATTGGAGGCACTTGAGTATATTTGAGATCCATCTGACCCCATCCCTTGTTCCAAGGCAGAATGAAGCCACACGAGATTGTCTGACTTCAAGGTGGGTGATCTGGCTGGAAAGAAGGTGCAAAGTCTTTAAGGAAACATAGGATATTGGGTAAGTCAATTCCTGTCCTTAAGCCACAGGTGTTCAGTTATAAAAAAGGTACTGTTCTTTGAAGATTTGGGGGGGATTCCATTTACTTATTTATTTTTAGTGTGGCGAAATGATCCAAAATGTAAAATTTGCATTTTTAATGTCCTTTACATCTTTGGTATATAATTACAGAGCTACCATTATACAGAACCTATTATTAATTGTTAAAAAATAAGTATCATTAGTTACTATAAGAGCACAGAGGAATTGATACATTTTGCTTATTATAGTGACGTTCTTATTGCACTTAAACACAGAGAAGGGAGAAAAGACTGTTTTGATTTGGAAATACCTTTGTCATAGTTATTTGGGAATGACATTAAGGGTGCAAAGGTAGACAATGGCCAGTTCAAGTAAGACCTGGACTCCATGCTGAGAATGTTATGATTTAGGCCCTGGACTACAGGGAGATATTGATAAGATGTTTAGGTAGAGAAATATCATGACCAGATTACATTGAAGGATAATCGCCAACGTATTTCCAATGCTCAGGGAAGGGAAGGTACAGAAGGGTGGGGGTATTGAAGGCAATCTTTGCTGAACACCCTGGAACTGGGTTGGGAGGTGGGGAGTGTTGGAAGGACAAGGAAAGGGTGTTTTGGGTCAAGGGGAGCTCTGTGGTAGGAATGAGCAGGGTGGGCTGGGGGATGGGAGAGGATGTGAACAGAGGTGAGTCAGAGTTTAGTCGGTAAGAAGGTGATTCCTGAGGTGGCTCAGTCTGTGAACATCTTTAAAAAGAAGTCAAAAGAGGCCAGGTTTTCTCCCAGCTATTCCCACACAGGAGGGATCTGAGGAAAGAAACGTCTAGGACACAATTTTTTGGCTACAGTGTGCAGGATGGATGGGCAGGAGAATCTGGAGACTAGGAGGAGTTGGTAATTTGGGCATCTGCTGACAGTGTGTGAGAAAGGGTGGCGGGAAGAATGGAGACAAAGGGCACCCGGGGGATGGCTTAATGAGGAATGAATGGGGTGTGATGTGGACATGAAGGCAAGGCATGGATCAAATACCTCAGAGCTACAGCCTGTGCAGTGTGGAGGGTTAGGGTGTCTTCAGAGTATCTTCCAGGTCACACTTGCCTGTGGGTCTCCTGGTTTTCCATCGTTAATCTCAACTGCAACCCTATCTCTGTCCAAATCCTTTCCTCAGGCTTGTGAGTGAGGATGTGGTAAAAGTTGATTCTTGAGGAGTCTCACACTCTAGTCTTCTAACCATTTATTCGCATGATTTCCAGGGTGCTGAGATGGTTTAAGATAGTCTGTCTGATTCTGGATGCTTGGCTCCCCTAGGACTGCACTGTTGTCAAGGGCTCTGCACTGATGAATTTAGCAATAGTGCTCATGCTTAGCATGGGTATCAATGTAATTTATCTGCTGTACCTACTTTCCTAGAAACTTTAGTTCTTGGATGGCCAGGGTTTTGTTTGTTTTATTTTGGTTTTTTGTTTGTGTGTTTTTGCTTTGGTGGATGGCTGATCTCCTTCCCCTGACTTTTTACCCTCTATGGATGGACTTTAGAGTAATTATGTAAATTACAAAGAAAAATTCCATTGGATTTGATTCCGAATGCATAAATTTGTAGATAAATTTATGGAGAGTTGAAATCTTTATGTTGAATTTATTAGTTAAATGTGAGTTTATAAAAATCGGTTTGGGTGGCTATATTTGTCTTTTATATGTGAGTTTTTTGGTGTTTCCTTTGTATTTTTATAGTTTTCTTTGCATAACTACATTATAAAGGGAATATTATTCAGTTGTGCTTTCTAACTAGTAATTATATTTTGAACTTTCGTATTATTGCTATGGTTTTCAGTTTTTTCTTTTTCTTTTTAAATGTTTAGTTATTTATTTTGAGAGAGAAAGAGGGGGAGAGAGTGCAAGTGCAGGGAAGGGGCAGGGAGAGAGGGAGAGAGAGAATTCCAAATAGGCTCTGTGTCCTCCATGGAGCTTGGGCTCACGAATCATGAGATCATGACTGGGGCCAAAATCCAGAGTTGGTGGTTAACTAATTGAGCCACCCAGATGTCCCAACTATGATTTTCAGTTTTTTTTTTTATTTAGTTTTTTTCCTAGGTTCACATCTTAGGAGGTTTTGCTTCCAAGAAACAAAAACTCATCAAACTATTTTAAGCAAAGAGGAGAATTTATTTTAGGAATAAGAAGCATTCTCTGGGATCCAAATGTATGAGGGCTGAATCGGAGATGGGAAGTCAAGGATCACGGATACTCTCTGCATCTCTGAAATGCCATGGTCTACTTATCTACTACTTTCTTGCTCCTGAATCCTAATTTCCCATGTTTTCAGTTTCAGTGACTTTATTTATTCTTAAACATTTTTTTTGATGCAAATGTTACCTATTTAATATGTACCACTTGATGTTCTGAAATACATAATGAAATGATCCCTGCAGTTAAGCTGATTCACATGTCCATCTCCTCATATATGGTGTTTTAAATGAGCACTCCTGTGTCTGTTCTCTTAGGAAAGTTCACACTTCAGCGTGTCCTAACATGATGGTTTCTGACACACGCTGCTCTTTTCCCACCTGTCTATGTCACTTACTATTGTTTTTTTTTTTTTCTGTTGATTTAGGTCATTGCTGTTAAGGTACACTTTTACTTCTTCAAAAGATTTATTTCATGAGAATTTCAGGGATAAGGGGACATGCAGGGATGATAAATTTTATAGCAGAGAATCAAGATGTTCATATTATTTCTTCCTTACTTCTCATGGCTTATATATGGTAAAAATATTCTGAATATGGGACCTTAATCTGAAGAATATTGTTTTGCATCATATCACATCGTTAGCATGAGTGTGTTCTGTGATCTGTATTTCTCTGCATAGTCTGAAGAGATAGATGTAAGTATGGAAAAGGTCTCCTGTTCTGGGGGTAAGTCTTGTTATGGTGAGTTAAGGCTGGCATGACCAAATGAAAAAAACTGTACTCAGAACCTTTTGGAAAGAGAAGAGTTATCAGTGTGAAGACGTTTCAAGGGGCAGAGATGAAGGAAACAAGAAAATTAGGAGCACAAGTGTGTCATGGGGATCCCTCGACAGAAGAGCGTGTCAGTGAAGATAGTAAAAGTGCATGCCATGAACCTGAGTGGCGCCTCAAGTTCACATCAGCCCATGGTGAACTAGAAGGAACCCTGGCTAAAGGCAGAAAGCCTGGTTCTGAAGCCCAGAATCCACCATGTCCTGTGTGATCCTGGGTAAATAACCATCTCCCTGAGCCTGAATTTTCTAATATGCAACTGTTCTTAGATTGCTAATCTTTAATGCTGAGTGAGTACAAATGGAGTAAATAAATGGGTTGGTGATTAGTGTATTGCAAACTGGTTTACACTGTCTGACGTGCTATAAATGAGGTGAATTGCTTACCATCTGCGTTTGTTTTTCTGCAGGTTTCTCATTACCTCATGTCCAGAACACCTGATTAGATTCCATGGCGAGTACAAATAACGTGACTGAGTTAATTATCGTCGGTCTTTTCCAGGATCCAGAGGTGCAGAGGGCATGCTTTGTGGTGTTTCTTCTCGTGTACCTGGCCACGGTGGTGGGCAATGGTCTCATTGTCCTGACAGTCAATGTCAGTAAGAGCCTGCATTCCCCCATGTACTTCTTCCTTAGCTACCTGTCCCTGGTGGAGATCACTTACTCCTCTACTGTTGTCCCTAAATTCATCACAGACTTACTTGCCAAGATTAAAACCATCTCCCTGGAGGGCTGTGTGGCTCAGATATTCTTCTTCCACTTCTTCGGAGTAACTGAGATCTTCCTGCTGACCGTAATGGCCTATGACCGCTATGTGGCCATCTGCAGACCCCTTCACTACACAACCATCATGAGCCGGTCTGTGTGTCGCCTTCTCGTGGCTGGCTCCTGGCTCGGGGGCTTTTTTCACTCCATGGTCCAGATTATCATCACTCTCCAGTTGTCTTTCTGTGGCCCCAATGTGATTGACCACTACTTCTGTGACCTCCATCCCTTATTCAAACTTTCTTGCACTGACACTTCTGTGGAGGGTGTTATTGTGTTGGCCAACAGTGGATTATTTTCCATCTTCTCCTTCCTCCTCCTGGTGTCCTCCTATATTGTCATCCTGTTCCACTTGCGGAACCATTCTGCAGAGGGGAGGCGCAAGGCCCTCTCCACCTGTGCCTCTCACATCACCGTGGTCCTCTTGTTCTTTGGACCTGCCATCTTCCTCTACATGCGGCCCCCCTCCACCTTCACTGAGGACAAATTGGTGGCGGTGTTCTACACGGTTGTCACCCCCATGCTGAACCCCATCATCTACACACTCAGAAATGCAGAGGTGAAGAATGCCATAAGGAAGCTGTGGGGGAAAAGCATGAACTGAGGGATGGACTGAGAATGAAAACACGAAAAAA